>JANTPZ010084855.1:0-12059 GCA_025593235.1 Vachellia pachyceras
GAATCTCACCCTCCCCCATTAACCATTTCTAGGTACAAGTGCATCCAAGAGTAAGGAGAAAGTTTATGAAGTTAAAGCAAGGAATTTGTCATGAGCATGGAATGTATATATGTCATGTAATATGTCTTATGAGCCCATGCATGTATGGATGTTATATGATAACTAAGAACTCCTAAATGAATGACCAAGTATGGTTCAAAAAGGATTAGGAGTTAGGGTTTCAAAAAGATGAAGTTTGAAAATGATAAGTTTGACTTTTTATCAAAGTGAAGTTGGTCAAACCCCTAACTTTGGCCTATTTCAAAATAGGGTAAATCAACTCCAATTGAACTGAAATTTTACATAAAAATAGTTGGCATTGTAAGGTTTAAAAAAAGCCAAAGAAAAATGGATTTGGAGTTTTGTACAGAAAGTTATGATGTTCCAAAGATTGAAGAAAATCATTGAAAATCTTGGAAAATGAAAAATTACCAAATGAACAATACTTTTTCACGCAGTAAACTGTATCAATTGGACAAGCTAATGACTCAATGAGTATTTTGCCTTTATATAGGAACTTATAATCTTCAAGCAAAAATTGGAAGCACTCAATTTCGATTTTTCTAGAATTAGTTATGAATTTTCAAAGTTGGTTCAAAAATCTGTGAATAGTGACGTGAATAGTAACCCCAAACATGAAAATTTTATTTTTCACTCTTTGGTTACTCTAAGTCACTAAAGACCTAAAGCTGCTTCCAAATAGATATTTAATGAAGCTAAAGGTAAAGATTAAGGAGTGTCACACATAAGCTACTACTCTCCCCTACTTCATTAAAACACATCTCAATCCATGCTTACTAGCATCACTATAGACCACATAGGTTTCTTTTGGATCAGGGATTATCAATACATGGCCGAGGTTAGCTTTTTCTTTAATTATTGAAAAGTCACCTCACATTTTTCATCCCACATAAAAGTTTTTTTCTTTCGTGTGAGCTTCGTCAGCAGCAAGGCAATCCGATTTGAATAAAGCGTCTGTAATAACCGCTAGGCCCAAAAAGCTTCTGACTTCGGTTACCGTTCTAGGTTGATTACATCTCAATACTGCATCTACTTTGGTATGGTCTACTATAACCCCTTCATGAGAGATCACATGCCATAGGAACTTTACTTCAGGTAACCTGAATTCACACTTGCTGAGCTTAGCGTATAAATGTTTTTCTTTCAAAACAATCAATATGATTCTCAAATGCCTTTCATGCTCCTCTAAAGATTTAGAGTAAAATGATCTGCAGCTGCCAATATATCTCATGGTAACAAAAATGTATTGTTCTGAGGTATATCAAGATTCAGCCTTCGGTGCATATTTCGTTGCAGGGGCATTCGTTAGTCCGAACGGCATCACTAAAAACTCATAGTGCTCGTATCTTGTTCGGACGACTGTCTAGAAATGTCCTCAACTGTAACTCGGAGTTGGTGATAGCCTGATCTGAGATCAATCATGGAAAACACTTTGGCACTACTCAACTGATCCAGTAGATTATCAATCCAAGGAAGAGGGTACTTATTCTTGATCGTCACCTTATTCAACTCACGGTAGTCAATACATAATCTGAGACTTCCGTCTTTCTTTTTCAAAAATAGAACTAGGGCTCCCCAGGGTGAAACAATAGCTCAATAGTGACTAGATCAATATACGGAGTCTTTGAGATTTGATTGGTTCCTGATAATAGATCAATAGTGAACTCTACTTCTCTCTCTGGAGGCAGTTCGCATATCTCTTCTGGAAACACTTCGGGAAATTCTTTGACTACCGGAATATCACTAAGGGATTCTTTGACTTCCATCTCAACTGAGAAAAAGACTACATACCCTTGATATCCCTTCCTCATACATCTTTCTGCCTTAGTTTCCGAAATAAAATTTAACTTAACCTTAGTCGGTGGGTTTACTTTTCTATTGGGTAATACCAATGTTCAATTCTTACAATCAAGCAATATATTATTGGTAGACAGCCAATTCAAACCAATTATCACATCAATACCATGTAGGGGTAGACATATCAAGTCAATCTAGTGTTGCAATGTTCATACTAGACTATGCAATTTAGACATGCAAAACAAGTGACAACTTTCATACCTGTGGGTGTAGACACAATCATGTCATGGTAACGTGTCTATGCTCAGACCTAAACGCTCAGCTCAATTATATAAGATGAATGAATGGCATTGCATACACAAGGTAATTATTTATATGGATTGTACCTTGTATCATCTCCGGCAACTTTTGAGCCTTTTTCTGATTCATAGCAAACACTCTGCCTGAGCTTTGAGGTCGAGATCCTCCAGTTATCTGCTTGCAGTACCTAGCAAAGCGTCCAGGCTTTCCAAATGTGTAACAGACATTATGGCCTACATAACAAGGTTTGTCTCCATGATTCTTGCCACATATATTGCAAGGCTTTATCTGTTGGTTGCGCAAAAAGGTATTCCTCCTTCCTTGCTTCTTAAATCCTTTACTGAATAAAGATCTCCTACCTTTCTTATTGCCTGCGACGCTACTCGGTCCTGGCTTTTCAGTAGAGGTTGAAGCTTTAGCCAATGAATGATGATTGTGGCTACTTTCTGTTACTCTACAAACTTCAATAGTAGTATTAAAGGTTGTTATCCTCATCGAGGTGACTCTTTCTCTTAGAGTTAGTTTCAAACCCCGTAGCATCCTTTCTGTATTCCATTCTTCGTCATGAGTACGCTGAAGACATGTCAAGTATCTAGACAGCTACAGATACCTAGCCAAGTACTTGTCAAATGATTCTTTATCACCTTGTCTTATCATAAAGAACTCATCTTCCTTCTCATCCTGAATAGACTTTGGAAAGTACTTCTGATTGGACTGATCCAGGAAAACTTCCCAAGCAACAGGTGTATCTCTTGCTTGCAAGATTAGCTCAGTGTTGCTCCACCACCGATCTGCCTCCTCTTCCAACTTATAAATGGCTAGCTGTGCCTTAACTTCAGAGGGACAATTCATGACTTTGAAAATCTTTTCAAGTCGTGTGATCAACTTCTCAGCGAATTGACCATTTAAAGATCCCCAAATATGGGCAGGTTGTGCTTGAAAAATTGCTAACCCACTGCTGAACCTCATCTTTATCCTCTGGCCTGATAACTCGAATTGGCGAGGGATCAAGGATTTGTTTAGGCTCTGGCTGAGAGGGTTCTTGAGGCACATTCTGATTCGGGTTCTGGTTCTGAATCTGAGTAGCTAATGCGAGTGCTATTGCTGCTTGAATAGTAGCTTCTCTTTCAGCTACCCTTTCCTGTTCTTGGCGAGCTTGGTCTACTCTTAGCTATTCCATAAACTGTTGTTCTTCATTTAACCTTCTCAAGATTTCTTGCATAGGGTCCTTTGGTCTAGGTCAGCTTCCTTGTCCTTCTCTATTCGGATTTCCATGGGTTCACACCATTGTGATATTTTAACCCTTAGAAATGAACAACTAGATTAAAATCACTACTTAAATCCATACTCGCTATGTTACTACTCAAAATAGCATTTCATATATATATATATCCATATATACTTTTCTTACACATGACCGCTGCTAATATAAGGTTTCATCATAGCATCTTTACACAAAAATTTTCCCCTTTACAAAAAGTTTCCCCTTGCCTATGGAATTCTAACTTTTCCAAGCATACCAAAATATCTATGAGATCTCGTCATTTAATCCTCTGGAAACATTTCCAAAACAAGGTCCTCGAGCCTGTTAAGGAAAATAGGGAAACTAGGAATAGGGAGAAAGAGAATACGGCTCTCTACCTCTCTTGGATGTTTTGGGTTTGGGATAGTTGCCATTATTGCGTTTATCCACTCATCAATTGTAGTTGTGTTCGGGGACCCTTGCTCGAGGTCATAGGCTTCTTTAGCCTTATCTGTCCATACCAAGTAATAACTGCATCCTGTCGGGGACAAGCACTCCCTCAGTTCTCTGGCATGAACTCGTAAGATACTACGCAGATATATCTCCCTAGCTAAATTGTACTCGTCATCAACATCAGATACTACTGCGGCCTCACTCACTAGGGTTGAGTCCTGCACCGACTCCATGACGTTAAATCTTGTCCCTGAGAGCATATCCTCCTGGAGGTTTCCCTTAGCTGGGCTGGCTACACTTACGGGTACAACTACGATTGGTTCCAAAAACCAATCTTCTTCCATCTCAGGATCCGATTCTTCTTTAATGAATTCATCCAAACTATCATCAAAGATTACACCCTGGTTAATGGACAGTTCCGAATGCATGCTTACTTCGGGTGTATACGCATCAACGTACATATCCTTAGGGACTGAGACTAAAGGTTGCGTAACTTCAAAATTTCTACTATTCATGCTCATCTACCCACATACATCCATTCAAAGCAGAAATAGATAAATAATCCATCCAACTCAAATAAGAATGCAATCAATGTACTCCTCAATCACTTTGTATAATAATGCAATAATGCTACATAACTAGTATTACTGTGGGCCCACAATGAACATAAGTTACCCAAAACCTATGCTCTGATACCACCAAGTGTAACACCTCTTATTTTCCCCCTATATGCTTATATGAGACCACTCTTGGGCCTTAGATATAAAAAAATTGACCAAAATTGTGAACTTGGATTGTCAAAAATGTTGTTACTGTTTATGGGTCATTTTTTCAGATTTCTGGCTCAATTTTGAAAAAATCATAATTAATTCTAGAAAAATAGAAATGGAGTGGTTCCAATTTCTAAATTTAGATTACTAAGTGATCTATAGGGTGAAAATACTCATTGGTCCAAAAACTTACCTATTTGAATCAGTTTATTCCAAAACGATGTACTGTACGAATGGTCACTTCCAGTTTTTCCCTTAAATGTGGAAAATGATATCTCTTAAAATACACATCCAAATATCGCAAACTTTATATCATTTTAAAGCTTAGGATGTGTAGTTTCGGACTGGAAATTTTCATCTCAATTGGAGCTCGTTTGCTATCTTTATTTCCAATGTGAAATAGATATGTTTTTCAGGGCCTTTGAAACCTTTAACCTTGAAAACCAATTTTTCTTAAAATTCATCAAAACCTATTTTTGGTCTATTAACCCACCTCTATCATGCATGATTTTTCCTTTAACGTTCTTTTTTACTTTTAGCCCATTTTCATGCACGCATCATCACATATTCACATGATACTTCTTGTAGAGGTTTAGGGTTACCAACTTAACAATTTCAAGTTAGTTTAGCAACCCATGTATTTACACAAAATCATGTAAGCAAGAGCAAGATCTTCATACATTTATAACATTTTCCTTACCCTTGCTCAAGCTTCCACCTACATGGTTAGTTGGGGGGAATGAGATTTGGGAATCCCAATAGCAAAACTACATAATCCAAAATATTGTGAATGTGTATAGCATAACTTTTAAAGCAAGTGTATGATCATACATATATGTGACATAGCAAACAACATTTTAACATGCATATGGCCATAGCACAAAAGTCACATTTCATACACAAATCATCCACTTAATCATCATAAAAGTTCATGCAACATTCACAATTCATTTTCACAAACTTAACACAAAGATTAGTAGTTTTGCTACCTTTGCTTAGCTTTCCCTTTACCCAAACTTCAAAAGTGCTCTTGGATCTCTTCCAACTATGCTCTTGGAGATCTTAAAACCCTAAAAATCATGATATAACATTCATATAAACATGCCATCACCAAGATGCAACAAAACTTGCAAAAACACATAAAACCCCATCTTGGATTTCTAAGAGTCCTACAAAGTTCAAGACTTGATTTTTATGGCCCTTAAGGCTTCTAAAATCTATCTCTTAGCTTTACCTCACGCAAAACATCATTTTAAATCCAATGGAACCATCAAAATACTCAAAAACACAGCCTTTTATTTTTTTGTAGCTTGGCCGAAAACAGCAAAAATAAGGAAAGGAAGGGTTTTTCAACTTTGTTCATGTGGCCATGTGTTTTATTCCTTCCAAAACCCCTTTTCTTAACATTGATCAACTCAAACACACCTTCCCTTGGACCAAACGAAATTTGAGCAGCACCTCCCTTTAAACTTGAGCTTCCCAATATCTTACAATAACTCAAAACAACCATCAACCATCAACAACCAACAACATAGCTTATGCTACTCAAAGAACAACTTGCAACACTTTACCACCTTAAAAGCCTTCTCTTTTCCATTTTCAACCCTTGAAATCCTAGCCATCATCTTCCAAAAGAGAGGCTCATTCAAGAAACCAAACCAAGAAGAAGGTAGTAGAAGTTGCAAGACTCAAGAAAAATGGAGATTTGATTGCTAGAACTCCTTAACTGGTGTTATGGAAGCTTGAATCTCTTCTTTCTTGCTTGGAGGAGGCGTGATTTTTAGAGAGAAGGAGGAGAAAAATCTGACCAAAGAGAGAGAGAGGGAGAGGGCAGCTTTTTGAGAGGAAGAAAGAGGAAAATTGCTTTATGTAAAGTCCTCTTACAAAATGGAGGGTTGAGATTAAGACTTGGTGATTATGTTTTCTCTTGGATGCTTGAGATTGTGCCGCTTGTCAAGCTCACTTGGTGAGTGAAAAAAGTGTCATCATTACTCTTAGCTACCTCATTAATGACTTAGTTAGGCTAACTAGATCCATTACTGTCCAGTTACTTTATCCGGTGGCACGCATTTCCGTAGAGTACCCTTTATACTGGTGATTATCTTTTTACTTTTCTGAAGACTTTCACTCTCTTGTGACGCCATTCCCTAAGCCTCCTTGCCTGGGTGGCGTCCTTTCCTAACCCAAAACATCTCCGGGTTTCCCTCATAACTCATCAGGATTCCTTGATTTGCGTGCACACCGTAAAATGTGCTTCCGATGGCCAATTTAACTTAAGGGCATGGAAAAATTCTATATTTTTCCCTGATACTCCAGACCTTTTCCGTTCCTCCAAATTCTTCCCAAATTTTCCGTAATTAATTTTCTAAGAAAATACTTTTTCAGGGCTTTCGGGCATTGTTGTTCTCTGTACTTTGAAACTGTTCGCACCGGATACCGGGTAATAATTTTATTAATTACTTTGTGACCTAACTAAACTTTTCTCAGTTCGGGTCTCCGGCATTTGAGAACTTCTACTACCTCAAATAATTAGTTCTCAGTCATCCTTAACTGCAAAATCCTTTAATTACGAAAATGTCATTGCCTTCTTATTTTCCACTTATTCACGAAAATGCCACTACCTTCTTATTTCTTTCTTAATTACCAAAACGCCATCACTTTTTCTACTCTTTCTTAATTCCAACTTTAGCCTTGATTGACTTTTGACATTTTTAGCCAACTTTGACTTTTTGGTCAACATTTGACGAAATTACCAAAATATCCTTATTATTTGATGACATTTTAAGCCCTAGGTCTTTTAACCAAAATGACCAATTTGCCTTTATTATATAGGCCAAAAGACCATTTACCCTTAGTCATTTTTACTTAGAATCCTTAAGATTAGGGACTTAGTCAATTCTGATCTTTCTTTCCTTTAGGCATTTTCCTCTATATTTTTCCTTATTTATGGGCCTTATATCATTGCATAATTTACAAGTCTAGCCTTTAATTCAAGCTACAGAAATGCGGATATTACAGCAGGGAAACTTCTCTTGCTCAGTTTTGCGTGAGGATTCCAGAAATGTGGTTAGTTTTTCAAAATTAATCCACCTCCTCAAAAAAGGAGCAACTGTGTATTCTGGCCTTTTTTTTTGCAAAAAGAGAATGAATAAACCAGCCACTTTCTCAAAATTGCATTGAAACTTCCTCTCTTACTCAGTTTTGCGTGAGGATTCCAGAAATCTTGCTAGTTTTTTAAAATTCATCAACTTCATCAAAAAAGGAGCCACAGTGTTTTCTAGCCTTTTTTGCAAAAAGCGAATGATTGAAAACCAGCTTTCTCTGAATTGCATGGAAACTTCCTCTCTTGCTAAGTTTTTCGTGAGGATTAATGAAATGTGGTTAGTTTTTCAAAATTCATCCACTTCTTCAAAAAAGGAGCCACATTGTTTTGTGGTATGTTTTTGTATAAAAGAGATGGATTGAAAACCATCCACTTTCTCCGAATTGCATGGAAACTTCCTGTCTTGTTACGTTTTTCGTAAGGACTAAAAAATGTGGTTAGTTTTTTAAAATTCATCCACGTCCTCAAAAAAGGAGCCACATGTATTATGGCATGTTTTTATCCAAGAGAATGAATGAAAAACATCCACTTTCTCTGAATTGCATGGAAACTTCCTCTGTTGCTCTTTTTTGCGTGTGGATTTCAAAAATGTGGATAGTTTTACAAAATCCAACCACTTCATCAAAAAGGAGCCACAATGTTTTTTGGCACGTTTTTGTACAAAAGAGATGGAATGAAAACCATCAACTTTCTCAGAATTACATGGAAATTTCTTATCTTGCTAAGTTTTTTGTGAGGATTCAAAAATCTGGTTATTTTTTCAAAATTCATCCACATGCCAAAAAAGGAGCCACAATGTATTTTGGCATGTTTTTGACCAAGAGAATGAATGAAAACCATACGCTTTCTCTGAATTACATGGAAAGTTCCTCTCTTGCTCATTTTGCATGAGGAATCCAGAAATGTGGTTAGTTTTTCAAAATTTATCCACTTCCTAAAAAAAGTAGGCATAGTGTTTTCTAGCATGTTTTTGTAAAAAGAGAATGAATGAAAACCTTCCACTTTCTCATAATTGCATGGAACTTCCTCTCTTGCTCAGTTTTACGAGAGGATTCTAGAAATGTGGTTAGTTTTTCAAAATACATCCACTTCCTCAAAAAATGAGGCACCATGTATTCTAACCTGTTTTAGCAAAAAGTGAATGAATGAAAACCATCGACTTTCTGAGAATTGCATGCAAACTTCCTCTCTCGCTCAGTTTTGCATGAGGATTCCAAAAATATGGTTAATTTTTCAAAATTCATCCACGTCCTCAAAAAAGGAGCCACAATGTATTTTGCATGTTTTTATCCAAGAGAATGAATAAAAACCATGCACTTTCTCTGAATTGCATGGAAAATTCCTCTCTTGCTTAGTTTTGCCTGAGGATTCCAAAATTGTGGTTAGTTTTTCAAAATTCATCCACATCCTCAAAAAAGGAGACGCCATGTATTCTAACCTGATTTTGCAAAAAGTGAATGAAAGAAAACCATCAACTTTCTCATAATTGCATGCAAAAATTCCTCTCTTGCTCAGTTTTGCCTGAGGATTCCTGAAATGTGGTTAGTTTTTCAAAGTTCATCCTCTTCCTCAAAAACGGAGGCACAGTGTCTTTTGGCATTTTTTGTAAACAGAGATTAAATGAAAACCATCCAGTTCCTAAGAATTGCATGGAAACTTCCTCTCTTGCTAAGTTTTTTTGTGAGTATTCATTAATGAGGTTAGTTTTTCAAAATTCATCCACTTCTTCAAAAAAGGAGCCACAGTTTATTCTGACATGCTTTTGTCAATGACGATAAATGAAAACCATCCACTTTCTCAGAATTGCATGGAAATTTCCTCTCTTGATCAGTTTTCTTGAGGATTCCAGAAATGTGGTTACTTTTTCAAAATTCATCCACCTTCTCAATAAAGGAGCCACCTTGTATTCTGGCATGTCTTTGTCAAACAGAATGAATGAAAACCATCCACTTTCCCAGAATTGTATGAAAACTTCCTCCCTTGCTCAGTTTTGCCTGAGGATACCTGAAATGTGGTTAGTTTTTGAAAATGTATCATCTTCCTCAAGAAAGAAGCCACAGTGTTTTTTGGCATGTTTTTGTAAACAGATATTGAATGAAAACCATCCACTTTCTCATAATTATATAGATAATTCCTCTCTTGCTCAGTTTTGCGTGAGGATTCGAAAAATGTGGTTAGTTTTTTAAAATTCATCGACCTCCTCAAAAAAGGACAAATATGTATTTTGGCATGTTTTTTTGTCAAAGATGACGAATGAAAACAATCCACTTTCTCAGAAATGGTTCGAAACTTCCTCTCTTGCTAAGTTTTGCCTGAGGATTCCTGAAATGTGGTTAGTTTTTCAAAATTCATTGTCTTCCTCAAAAAAGGAGACACAGTGTTTTTTGTCATGTTTTTGTTAAAAGAGAATGAATGAAAACATCCACTTTCTCATTATTAGATAGAAACATTCTCTCTTGCTCAGTTTTGCGTGAGTATTCCAAAAATGTGGTTAGTTTTTCAAAATTTATCCACATCCTCAAAACAGAAGCCACTGTGTACTATAACCTGTTTTTGCAAAATGTGAATTAATGAAAACAATCCACTTTCTCAGAATTGCATGGAAACTTCCTCTATTACTCAGTTTTTTATAATGATTCCTGTAATGTGGTTAGCTTTTCAAAATTCATCCCCTTCCTCAAAAAAGGAGCCACAATGTTTTTTGGCAGGTTTTTGTAAACTGAGGATGAATGAAAACGATCAACTTTCTCAAAATTGCATGGAAACTTAATCTCTCTCTAAGTTTTTCGTAAGGATTCATGAAATGCGGTTTGTTTTTCAAAATTCATCCACTTCATCAAAAAAGGAGCCACATTGTATTCTAGAATGCTTTTGCCGAAGAGGATGAATGAAACCATCCACTTTCTCATAATAGCTTGGAAACTTCCTCTCTTGCTCAGTTTTGCCTGAGGAATACTGAAATATGGTGTGTTGTCAAAATTCATCCCCCTTCTAAAAAAAAAGCTGCAGTGCTTTTTGGCATCTTTTTGTAAAAAGAGAATGAATGACAACCATTCTCTTTCTCAAAATTACATAGAAACTTCCTCTCTTTCTGTATTTTGGCGATGATTCCAAAAGTGTGGTTATTTTTTCAAAATTCATCCACATCCTCAAAAAAAGAGCCACCATGTATTTTGGCATGTTTTTTTGTCAGACAGAAAGAATGAAAACCATCCACTTGCTCAGAATTGTATGGAAACTTCCTCCCTTACTCAGTTTTGCCTGAGGATTCCTAAAATTTTTTGGCTTTTCAAAATTCATTCTCTTCCTCTAAAAAGGAGCCATAGTGTTTTTTGGCATGTTTTTGTAAATAGAGATTGAATGAAAAGCATCCACTTTCTTAGAATTGCATGGAAACTTCCTCTATTCCTAAGTTTTTTGTTAGGATTCTTGAAATGTGGTTAATTTTTTCAAAATTCATCCACCTTCTCAAAGAAGGATCGATCATGTATTCTAGCATGTTTTTGTCAAACATAATGAATGAAAAGCATCGACTTTCTCAGAATTGCATCGAAACTTCCTCCATTGCTCAGTTTTTCCTGAGGATTCCTGAAAAGTGGTTAGTTTTTCAAAATTCATCCTTTTCACTCAAAAAAGGAGCCACAGTGCTTTTTCGCCTATTTTTCTAAACAGAGATTGAATGAAAACCATCCACCTTCTCATAATTGCATGGAAACTTAATTACTTGCTAAGTCTTTCAAGAGGATTCATGAAATGTGCTTAATTTTCAAAATTCATCAACCTCCTCAAAACAGGAGTGACATTGTATTCTGGCATGTTTTTGTCAAACAAAATGAATGAAACCCAACCATTTTCTCAGAATTGCATGGAAACTTCCTCTCTTGCTCTGTTTTTCCTAAGGATTCCTGAAATGTGGTTATTTTCCAAAATTCATCCTCTTCCTCAAAAAAGTAGCCACATTGTTTTTTGGCAATTTTTAGCAAAAGAGAATGAATGAAAACCATCCACTTTCTCATAATTACATAGAAACTTCCTCTCTAGCTCAATTTTGGGCGATGATTCCAAAAATGTGGTTAGTTTTTCAAAATGCATCCACATCCTCAAAAAAGGAGACACCTTGTATGATGTGATGTTTTTGTCGAACAGAATGAATGAAAACTATCCGCTTTCTCATAATTGCATGGAAACTTCCTCTCTAGCTAAGTTTTTCGTGAGCATTCATGAAATGTAGTTAATTTTTCAAAATTAATCTACCTCCTAAAAAAAGGAGCGACCGTGTATTCTGGTATGTTTTTGTCAAACATAATGAATGAAAACCATCCAATTTCTCATA
>JANTPZ010084856.1:0-11243 GCA_025593235.1 Vachellia pachyceras
TCTATACCGCGTTCTCAAACGGTGTAAAATAAAAGGGGAATTTGGCGTTTTGTATATAGATTGTTATTTTATTTTTACGGTATGGGGAAGATGGTTTGTTAGTTGTCTTCAGGTTCAGGTGGGAAGTATCTGTCCACCCCAATGTTACGCTTCATCAGTTAGTTTTCGACGATGCTGAAACTTAAAGTTATTTTGTTTTTATTATCTTACCAAAACTGAATTGAAAGCCCACTTTGAAGATCTTGTCTTGCCAGTATACACACAAATCACTTGATATAGACACAGATCAACGTTGGATGCGATAGTATGCTTGCTGATATAAAAACTTGTATGATCAATATATATAATTTTACAAATCCAAGAAACTTATTTATGATGACGATATTCTTTGTAGCTAATCTAGCTAGGGTTATCTTTAAGTAATTATTTTGTCATATAATTATTGGTGCAAGGCAGATGATTATTGGATGCAGAGATCCGCAAAAGAGATCTCTGTGTGTGTGACATTGTATTATTTATTGTTGGGACGTAGACAAGAACAAGTCTTACAAGAAAGCATATGCCGCGGTGGCGGACTCAGGACCCTGGTTCAGAGGGTGCAAATCATTTTTTGAGAAGATAAATGGGATTTATTCTTAATATTTTTTGAGAAGAATTTGAGTAAAAATTCAGTGGGTTCAAAATTAGCAAATGAGTGGGTGCAAAATAAATCATATATTACTAATATATACCTAATTTTCTGGAAGTCAGGGGGTGCGATTGCACCCGGTGGAACCTATGTAGGTCTGCCCATGGCTGCCACATAATGTGAACCTCAAATCAATGAAAGGAATCCAAAGGAAAAAAGGGAATGGTGGTATTAGTATATCTGGAGGTTGTATCATCTTGGATGATTATGATTTTGGAGAATATATACAAATATTATAGGCTACATTATATAAATTTAAACTTTTCTGATGAATCTATAATCATGTACAGACAAAGCTTCTTAATCTCTAAAACTTACTAATGAATCGTTAAAATTTTTTTTTTAAAGTAGAATAGTCTATGTAAACATAAACAATCCCAAACTACTAGTCAAGTTTATACCACTTCAAGCTTTAATTATTTTTATATCAAATAACCCCTTAAATGAGTTATATATACACATATATACAAGTGGATAAACCATTTAGACTTGAAGCCATTTGCAAGTGGTGAACAAATGCAAAAGTTGAGATATGTTTATAGCAGAGTTTTAAAAATCAGTGAGGTTCGGTATAGATAACACAAAATTCAGGAGGGTTGTTATATAATTTAACCTATATCATGCATGCAACACAAACTCAAAAGCAATTAGATTTGCAACAAATGAAGATGGAACTAATGAAAACAGAATAAGGAATATTAGAGCTACAGTAATGGCCTTTGATCTTTGGGCGTATGAATAAGAAATCAATTAATTAATGAGAAAGAAGGGAAGGAGAGAATGATTGAGGGATGAGGAACTGTAAAGCATGTGTGATTTGGAAGCTACGATGAGGTTGCAGGCAAAGCTAGCAATATTATTATCTGTCTTCCTGTTGCTGCTGCTGCTGAGTGAATTTCAAGTTTCTCTCTCTATCATTCCTTTCATTTTTCTCTTCCTTTGTGTATATATCATGCACACCTTTTAATTTACCTAGAATGTTCTATTCTCTAATTACTATCGACTTCTTTTCATTTGCATATGGAGTTGAATTCATGTCCTGTTGCAGTATGAATTGATGCATAATGTAGTATTACAAGAAAAAAAATAGAAACTTGGACGCATTTGAATGGAGAACAAGGATGGATCACGGGTACTTTTATTTATGTCTGTTTCAACTTGTGGGTGACGGAATCCTACTCCGTGTATGTAGTACTACCCGATTCTTAGTGCATATTTTGAAATCTGTTGAGAGAACGATTTCACGGATTTCGAGATAAGTATGTGAGAGAAGTTTTATCTCAACTTGCGTGTAACTAGAGCTGGTAATGCGGGTTGGGCCTGCCACCTTCAACTCATGGGTTAGACGGGGCCGTTTTTTTATTTTTTTAAAAAATATATTTTTTTATTTTTTTTCATCCCAATATTTTTTTACAAAAAAAGTAATATTAAATTCTATTTTTAGGAAATTATTGAATATTTAGTCATAGAATTTGAAAGAGAATAGTATAAATATGCAATTTTATAAGAAAAAACTGGTTAAAAAAGGAAAAAAGAATTTATTTTTTTAAAAAAATAAAAAGTTGGCGGGCTGATGGTGAGCTGTGGGCTAGGGTTTTCCAGCCCGACCGCGGGCTGACCCGCTTTACCGATACTATGTGTAACGTGATTGGGAATCACTTCTCAAAAACTCAATTAATTAATTTAAAGTAACTAAGAAAGTTAAATAAACAATGGGAAGATGAATAAGAAGAAATGAGTAGGAGGGAGGCATTGGCATTGTGAGAGAGAGAGAGACATGAAAAAGCCCCTCCTCTCTTCCTATCTCTCCTTTTTTTCTCAGCATACTCATGAAAAAGCCCCCATATATGGGCATTCCTCTCTCTCTCTCTCTGTATATATATGTCACCTCACTCACACGCAGACTTTGTTTCCTAAGTCCTAAGTCATGATTACCACTCAACAGCAGCCTGGTTTGTGGTTAATAGATAAGAGTTGGATTTTATAGAATGCCACAGTATGATTAAAGTTGAATAATTGTGTTAAAAAGCCCGTGTGCTTCAGTGCTCAGTGCTTTTACCAGCCATGAGGTTGCTTTGGGGAGAAGCCCAGAGATGCCACGAGAGGACCATAACGACCGTCTGGGTTTTTCAACTTTCAACCCCCTCCCATCATCACTTCTCTTGCAGCTCTAATTGTTAATTAGCTCGATCATCATCTTCAACCTCCACTCTCCCCACCCACTGCAATTATATTGTTCTGGGTAGTAATAAATTAAAGTTTCAATTATTGCTGCAGAGAGACGTGTTTACGTGTAACGTGCCACAGTACCTACAATTGAAATATGCGTACGTCCTGGCAAAAAATTGCACCTTCCATTCTGTACGTGATCATGATATTATTATTATATATGCATGAACCTACCGTGACAATGGTTTAAGTTGCCAAGTTCTTTTCACTCATTTTACGGAACATGAATCATTCAGATGAGGTATCTGCTCTTAAATGAACATATCATGTATAGTATAACCAAGTATTGATTGCTATCGGTACGTATCTGGAAATCATTACCATTACCATTACAATTCAATTGTTGCTATTCACAGGAAAAGAAGTACGGAGGGAAGAATGGGAGAGAGTGGCATTTGAAGAGAGAAAGTAATGAAAGAGTAATAGTCAAGTCAACGTCCATGCAACGTCCATGATTGGTACTTCTTAACCAAGCATGCACACACACACAGTATTTAATACTCATTTGGTTAACATAAAACCTATTTTATAGTTTAATTTATTGAGTAAGTATTATATTAAAGACCGTATAAAGTCATATTACGTTTATTTTCAAGTCTATCTCTCTTCCGCTATGATTTTTATTGTTTTAGAATCTAACTTGTGCCATCCAACTTCATCATCACTCGTCCTATCAACTGTAAAAATATTGTTCTTGAGAAAAAGATAGGAAAAGAAATGGATTGTTTTTTCAAAATATTTTATTATTTATTTTCTCAATCAAGTAACACGTAAAAAATGATTTTCTTCATATATGTAATAAAATACTATAACGGATTGAGTTCTACATTTTTATAAAATAAAATAGTTTGGGTCAGCTCCACACATTGGCTCATCACACCGCAGCCACATATGGGCTTTTGTTAAAATTGATTAGAGTTGGGCCGACCAATTGAATCAATGAAAATATGGGCTTTGTAGATATCGGCCTTTTTAGACTTTAGTAGCAGTATACTTAGGGATGGAACCAGCCTTAAGAGTCAGGGGGGGCTGTTTTTTTTCTAAAAAAACAAATACATATTATGAATTTCAAGTTTTTAATGGTTAGCATATTAATTTCTTAAAATAATAACGTTATAATCTTAAAAATATTAGGCGATGAATTATTTATAATTATGCATACTTTTAATTTTTTTTAAAAAGCATGCAAAGTAAAATCATAGATCTGATACAGTAATTTATGAAAAAAAGCAAATTATTATAAAAGGAATTTATACTATATTTTTATGTAGAAAATTGAAGAATCGGTTCCTATGCTATGAGGCTATACCAGTTGGAGAATCATACTTGATGAGCTGTGTGATATCGTCTACTGCACAATTCAGCAACAATTTGACTGTACATATCTCCTTATTTCTGTTTTCCACAATAGAACAAGTCGACACTTGTATGTTTCAAACTTTAGTTTCTTTGTCTATCATCAAATGTTTAGATTCCACAGCTGAATATATTTGCCTGGATTTTGTTGTCTTCTTAACATTCTCTAACAAATACCAACAATTGAGGAGTTTGAAAATGCCAAGAGAAACATTTGAGAGATCATATGAGCATTGACTTTGGGAAGTAGTTGAGGTTGACTTCAACAGTTAATAACTGACTAAACTGCATTCATGGGTTCTTGGAATTCCACCCCCACACCTTAAATGGAATTGTAAATTGCTAATTTTCTCTAATGCTGATATCATACATAGTGAAACTATGTTTATGAACATTTAGTCAAGCGAGTGCTTTTTGAAAAATCCATCCATTTATCATCAGATAACTTGATAAAATGCCCCTTTTTAAATTAAAATAAGCACGTGGCAAAAAACAGGATAATCCATTAGTACATAATCGAATAGTTTGATAAACAAGAGAATAAAAATTAGCATTTTCTCTGAATTTATCAGCCACCGGGCATAACTTCAGTTTCATAGAGTTTCTTCTTCAACGCTTCTGTAAACGTTTCATTAATTAGTGGCCACTCATTCGATATCGAAAATTCAGATGTCCACCTTCCATATTTGTTTGCCAGCCATCATTTTAATTCCATTTCAGTGTTGAATCAGAATTAACTTTTGATTAATCAAAATCTAATAAGAAAACTTCCACTCATTAATGGGATGAAACATTACCACTTATGGTTATTCAATATCGTATACCAGTTGTTAATTGTTATACACAAATTCAACAAAAACGACGGATACCAATTCAACATTGCTTTGTCCCAAAATTTAGAAAGAAAAAATCAACATCCGTAAATTAAGGTCACAAATTTGACCAGTCATAATTTCTACAATGTGGAGAAATGGGGCAATCAAGATCATGGCCGCAATTCCTGCTACGCGGGAAAACTCAGACCACCATATCTCATCACAATTCACACCATTGGCCTGCATGACTAAATACTAGACCCTGTGAAAATTCTCAGGTGCTATATGGTGCATGCGCATATAATGGTTTTTAGTCAAATTTTGCCAATTTGACATGTTGATTCCAAAATGAGGAAATCAAATCCTACTCATCATATGTACATGCACCATATGTTACCTAAATATCTTCTGGAATGAGATTGATATCATAACTCACTAATCGATACAGACTTTATTCTCTTTCTAAAAAAAATAACAATTGAGAAGATATCTGTAACCAGAAAGGGGCTTCGAAACTATACATGTGCTATCTGCAATAGCAAAATCTGTAGAAAACTCACAGTTACTATCTATGCAGTAACTTAACTTGAACCCTTCTTGTCATGAATCCCACCCACCAACAATACTCACCTTCCTGTTTTAATTTATATTGAACTTTGCTCCTTAAGCAACCGAACCGAGCATGCACTGTTCTGATTCATCTGCGTTGAGGGAGAAAATATCCACGGGAGCACTAGTGCAGCCAACATCATTTGGTTTAGATCCATCATGAGAGGAGACTTTCTGGTGATCAAGATATATGACGATAACAGTGATATCATCATGGAAATGTCTTCTTATTCCCTTTTCAATTTTCTTTATATCATCATATCTCATCTCTCTCTTCTTTGCAGCTTCCTGTAGAGCAGCTCTCACCAGTCTCTTGGCGATTCCCTGCAAGTACCAGGAGTAAGGGATCACAATTTCATTATTAAAATCTATGTAAGAATCCATGAAGTCCATGGTTATATACGTCTTATAAGTAAGAGTGAGTACTCACAGCTCTTGGATGCTTAAAAACAATCTCAACTGCTGATTGATCACTTAATTGTTCCCAAAGGCCATCTGATGCAAATATCACGAATAAATCTTCCGGCTCAAGCTCCCTAATAAGGATTGAAGGTTCAGCTGTCATTACAGGACGCTTCAAAGGAACCGTGTTTCCAAATTGCTGAAAAAGTGGGTCTCTGTAAAAGTCAGGTCTCTTGAGATACACATCACCAATAGATCTTGACACCTGCACAGCCAATAATCAGTTTCCATAACCAGCTTATTCCTTAAAAAGTCCTGAATACTAAGTCAGTTGCCAAATTGACATGGAAATATTCAGTTTCACTTTGATAACTAAGTCATCAATCAAGAGAACTAGGAGCAACCACAACCCAACCCAACCCTCCTATTCCATCGGAGACAACCATGAATGGTAGGGAAGTAAAAGCAGGTGATCTTGACTTAAGGCCTACTAGTAGTTCTGAATGTTAATTACAGGATAGCCAACTTCTACATCACATTGTAACAGAAAGCTAGAACTACACGAAATACAGAATAACTGCATAAGCATAGAAATAGGTTTAAAAGGCAAGATTGGAAGGAAAAACCACTAAATATATGTGCTAGTTTGGCTCAAGCGTTGTAATTAAGAGCATTATCACAGAGTTGCAAGTGACATATATCACCTTCTATTTCAAAATATGGGTATTGGGGAACACCGAATAAATCTAGTCCACCAACATTTACAAGCAGACCTGGCCATGGAATGCAATTTTAAGGCCCTAGGAATTCGAACATGCAAGTAAGCGAGGAGGGAATACAAAGGGAACATAAATACAAGTTGCAATAGGAACACATGACTGTGCATACTAACAAACGGTGAGATTTCATTAAAGACTATTTCTAAAATCAGAAAAACATTTTCCACAGCAATCCTAGCCAATGACTTAAATATTTGAACAGACAAATTTAAGAAAATTAGTCTCTTCATTCTATCCATAATTCAATATAGAATAGAAATTCAAAATTCTTAAGTGCCTATGTTCAGATCAGAGGCTGCAACTATTCAAAAGTTCGGGAAGACGTTATTTTCCAATAATACCTGTATAATGCCTTTAATCCTCCAAACTCCACGGGTATAGACCACAACGTGTGAATCGTCAGGATGCAGGGCTTCCACCTCCCTCCTAACTTCCTCTACAGCCACATTATGATCCGTTGATAGCCGCTCTGCAACCACTGGGCATTTTTTGCTCTCTGAATCTCGGCGTCCAAGAACAGCTCTAGAGTCTCCAAGGTTTGCAACATACAGCATATTATCAGAAATTGCACCAAGAAGACAGCACGATCCTACTGAAGCAATTTGGGGACTTATAGGCAATGTTCGCTTCACCAAATGCAAAAACTCGTCCTCAGTGGCCTTGAATGCCTTTTTTATCACATCCACGGACAATCCTCCTTGTTCAGAAGCAAACTCTACAATCAAATTAACCAAAAAAAAAAAAAAAGCGAGTTAGTAACAACATGGAATCAGGAGGAGTAACTTAAGTGCACCCGACAGAGTACCCTCTACAGCGCTAAATTTCTCATGGATCCTGAAACCCCTATTACCATAAAACTCCTCATTCCAACCAATTATATTTTGTCTTCAATAAATGGTTCATGGAACAGAACCTTATAATAAGATTCACGAACTCGAAGACAGATAGAGTGCAGTGAGCCAAAAATAGGAACAACCGAAAACACCGATCACAATCCCGAGAATTATGAAATAGGAAAAGAGAATTACTGTGCAAATGAGGGAAGAGGCGTTTATTGACAAATCTGGAAGCCTCGGGCCCGCCATGGCCATCATAGACGCCGATGTAGGTGGCGGAGGGAGAAGTGAAGACTTGGCCCTGATCTTCGAGACTGTAATTGGCCTGAGCGACGGCGATGGAGAAGTGGCCAGAGGCATGAGGCTTCAAGTCAGAGTGCCACAAAAGGCCATCGCCACCGGTGCCGCCGCCGCGCCATCCAAAGCAACGCTCCAGCGGCCTGTAGCACAAACGAAGCATAATCTATAGACGTCAAGGATCAAATCAAACCGTATAGATTTGAGGAGTGTGAAGGGAAATCGAGATCACGATTGTGATTGTGATGTTGAGAGGAGGCTGTGGTATGATTAGGTCTGGAGAGAGGAGGGAGACGGAAAGAGAGATGAAGGGGGAAGAAGATGGAAGAGAGAAAGCGAATGGGGTAATTGCTAAGGAAAGTAGAAGCAGGGAGGCTCTGTAAACCGCGTTAGAAGGAGAAGAGATTCAACTACGAATGTTGCTTTTATACTTCACGCGAACTCTTCTGCTTCTTCTTCTACCTCTCTGCTTGTTTCTGACACTACGACAACGACTTATTAAAATTCATGGTTATCTTTTAATCCCTAAACCCTTCCCTAAATTTCAGTTATTCACTGTACCTAATCTTACTCCTCATACTTCTTTAGCTAACCCCACAACGAACCTGTTCCAAACCATTGGATTGAAATGGATTCATTACATATACATGTATACATATATCGTTATGCTTCATTTTTAATATCTTCTTAATTATTTACGTAGATTTAGTTATTTGTTTTCTATATATATATATATATATATATTCCTGTATGGTATATATGTTTTCTTATTATTTAATTCATTATTTTATTTTTTTTCTTATTCTGCCTGTGTTATGCTATTAAGCTTGTTGGCAGTAATTTATTCAAAACAATTTAACCATGCTCCTATCATGTGTTATTTTAACTGTCTGAGCACAGACAATTTAAATAAATACTTAGCAAGAATAGTTGTTGTTTGAGCATATCTTAGTGAGAAATCGAAAATAATTTAAATTGAGTGAATCTGGACCACCAAACGTGCAAAGAGCATAAAAAGAAAAGATGAATACTGCTATTGACATGAGACAAATAAAAAAAATAAAGGAGATTTGTATCCATGACGCTTTGCATGAATAAGAAAGCTTGATAGCAGATGGGAGGAAAACAGATTTAATGGCCAGTAGCATGGGTGTTTCTATATGTTTACAAAGGAAAGTATAGTAAAAAAAATAGTTGGTTGTTGGCTCCAGTCGCCCGTTTACTGTGTTTAACGACAATTGAGAATCTTGGGGTTGTGGCCACTAGACCTTCGGATCCTGATTGCCCAGTCCGAAGTTGGGGGAGTTGACGATGGATACGAGACCTAAGTGTGGTTTCATGTAATCCCTAGGTGTTGGACAGCTCGGACTCTTGAAGCATCGCGTGTAGGTGGGCTAGCCTTGGCTACTGAGTCTCAGACCGATCTGGCCCAAATCATTTTTTGTGGCATTGCATTGATTGTGTGGGATGTATATATGACCAAAACAATATACAACACGCCATACAATACAACATTTATTAAAATTGTTGGCATAAGTTATGTAGATGAATTACGTACACATAACAAAAAATCTAAAAATGTACGTAGGAGTGTATTTTTGTTTTCCATTGAAAACGTACAAGGATCTACTACTACATAACAGTTGTAAGTTGTAACATATGCGTACTCAATTAATGCATGATTATTTATTTGTTTGAATTTGGTGTAGAGAGTAACCAAAATTATTTATCTGTTTGATTATTTATTTCTGTAATTACGTACAGTCATCAAGCAATATATTATTTTGATTTGATTATACTGCATTAAATTATTCAAACAATTAGGAAAAATCGGGGGAATATAGGATATATATATATATCATGACTTGTGACTGTGATGCATGCATGTGATGAGTTTTTCTCATTTCGGAACAGAACAATCTAAAAAGGGAAGTAAAAGAAAGGAAGAAACTCTGGAAATATCACAAATATAAAAAAAAGTATATCCATAAAAGCGTTATATACGTATATGATATATATACATACATGCATTTATCGTTTAATCTGTTTATGTATTATAATATGGCTTCATATATATATATATATATATATATCCATTTCGATCGCTGCTCCTTCATTGATTTCCCATTGATAGAAAAGAAATGAGACATACATGCATGTGATCGCCTGGTTAAGGTGAATCCCATCACGTTCAGGATATTTATATATATACGTGTGTGTATATATATTTTAGGTAAAAAAATTTAGGAAATGGGTTGAGTTTACCTATAATCCAAAGATGAAACACCTAATACTTGACTATCTAATTCAATCTAGCACCATAGCTTAAATCGGAATCACTACTAGGAAATCACGTATTAGCGAGGAAAATTAGCGATGACTTTGATATCCCTCTCTAAATAGAACAATTAGCGAGGAATTTAGCGAGGACTATTAAATTCCTCTCTAATTTATAAATTAGCGAGGAAAATTAGCGACGTCTTGGATATTCCTCTCTAAAATACCCAATTAGCGAGGAATTTAGCGAGGAATATTATATTTCTCTCTAATTTTTTAAATTAGCGAGGAAAATTAACGACGACTTAGATATTCCTCTGTAAAATTTCATTTACCCCAAAATTTCTCCAAAAAAAATTTATTTCCCTCCCGTACATTTGGACGAAAAATGTGGGTATTTGAAGCGCGAAAAATTTATTTCCCTTTGTCCATCG
Organism: Vachellia pachyceras; assembly: GCA_025593235.1. Classification (NCBI taxonomy): domain Eukaryota; kingdom Viridiplantae; phylum Streptophyta; class Magnoliopsida; order Fabales; family Fabaceae; genus Vachellia; species Vachellia pachyceras. The sequence continues at coordinate 10,723 of JANTPZ010084856.1, forward strand.
CTTATGCCCTAGTTGCTTCCAGAATCCAGCGCCTCTCTTGTCTCTTCGCTCAATCGCTCATCTTTTCTGCTTATTTTCAGTTCTATTCCTTCAGTTGTCTTCATTTCAGGTGTCTCTTCGGTCTTTATTCCTTCGCTCAACTTTTTTCTGTACCTTTAATGATCCAGCGAGGTCAATAGAAGATGACAACAACTCCGATGAGGACTACGGTGTCTCTTTTGTTCTAGTGCTAGCTTCTTCTATCGTAAATTCTTAGTCCTCTTCGATTTGTTTAGTTTTTGCCTATCTCATCTATTTGTTTGCTCTATCTTCACTACTTTTGTGAATCTGATTGGGATATTTCGAAGCACTCTTAACTGATTGGGGTTGATTTTTTTCCCTTCTTCCCTCATTTCGTCTCCTTTGATTTGTCTGCATATTTGCGAAAATGGGTCTGGAATAATAGTTGCCGCACTACAACAATGGTTTAAAGTTGATGTTGGTTCCTTTGTTTTAATTGTGTCCTTTTTATGTTATCCTGA
>JANTPZ010084859.1:0-16571 GCA_025593235.1 Vachellia pachyceras
AGGGCATGAGTTGGAAGAACATTACAAGAGAATGGTGGAGGAAAATCCTGGAAACCCCTTGTTCCTCAGCAACTATGCTCAGTTCTTGTATCAGGTATGCTAAATTCCCACATCTTTGGGGTCTAATTGTCTGAAACTTCATCATGGTGCATTTTAATTCTGTGTTAATGGTGAAGACCTCATAAAAAATGGTAAAATGGATTGTTTTGTGTAATTTTGAACAGCACAAGAGAGACCATCATGGTGCTGAGGAATATTACTCGCGAGCCATACTAGCGGACCCAAAAGATGGTGAAGTTCTTTCACAGTATGGGAAGTTAGTGTGGGAGCTACATCATGACCAAGACAGAGCCTCAAGTTACTTTGAACGAGCAGTTCAAGCCTCACCCCAAGACAGGTACAAGTCCTCAGTAAAAGTCTAATACTTAGCGCTCAAAGAACATGTAAGAGAAGATATGACATGAACTTTGTGGGATTCATATTCTGACATGAGCTTATGTTTGATGATGTATTTGCAGTCATGTGCATGCAGCGTATGCTAGTTTCCTTTGGGACACTGAAGACGATGACAATGGCTGCTCACCATCACCATACTTCCATGAGGGAGCCATGCTGGTTTCTGGAGGTGCTTGATCAATGGCAAAAGCTTACACCCATGATATATACAAATTTGATGACTAAGATCGATGCGTTATAATCTTTGTCTGAACACACACACACACACACACACAAGAAGGCCCATTCTATTTAGTAAAATCCCAAAAGCTAGTAGTGTGATTCCAGATTCTTGATCCATCTGAGGAAATAAAAGGATTTTTATATCTGACATGATGTGTAGTGGAGAAGAAATATGGAAGCGATCAATACAGGAAGGATGATGTTTAAGGAAGATAGCCAAGTTTTGTGATGTCAAAACACTGAAACACGTAACTGCATGGCCCTCTTTATTAAACAACCGCATCTGGCACACCAATCTAAAGACGGGTTTACATTTTTTTCCTTACACAGAGGATTCTTGTACGATTGATTTACTAACAAATGCTTACTTAAAAGATTAATAACTTGCCCCAAAAAAAAAACAATTCTACAATCTACACTGTAGGATGCGGAATGAGGTTTAAGAAGATTGTGAATCTATTCTTCATGTGTTGAGAGATTGCTACTATATTAAAGGGGTTTGGTTGCACCTACTGCCAGCTGAACATCATGAGAGTTTTTTTGGGTTTACGGACCGAATTGCTTGGTTAAAATGGTGTCTCAGCCGACGATTTTATGGTATTGGGACATGAGTTTAGAGTGTGTTTCGCGGTGTTGTGCAGACATATCCTGTTGGCTTGTAACGACTGATTGTTCAATCAACATATTTGGATAGCAAGCGAGTTATTAGCTCGAACTGTATTATTTATCCTGGGGTTCATCTCATCTGGTAGTGGTAATGCGGGTCAGCCCGCAGGTTGTGGGTTGACCCGCACTAACTCGCGGGTTTAACCCCAACCCGCTTTAGTTAAATAATTATGAAAAAATTAATTTTATTTTTTTACCCATTTCTAATTTTTTTCCTCGGCCACATCATTCATTTCACCCATTTACTATTTCACGCTGGCACAAAACTCTCGACCAGTCAGGGTCCTCCATTCACATCAACTCTCTCCCCATCTAACAACTAGTGAGTGTAAGTGTGAAATGTTTAAAAATTTTCCATAGGCCAAAGTGCTAAACCACCAGGGGAATTTGATTCCTCTCACACGCCATCATTAGAAACGCTACTACTAGTGCTTGATGTTGAAAACTATTTCGAAACGGGGTATTTGAAATTTGAATTCCTGAGTTTGATTGCAGAGATATACGCTAGACTATTAGGGAATGGCTCTTAGGACTGTGCTGCAGCAAAATAAAAGCCTAGGTCACTATCATGTACCAAAAGTCTAGAACGCTGCATTTAACGTTAGGTATTTAATGTAAAAAGAAAACATTTTATTTTTGAGTTGTATTAAACATTGTTCATATCAAAAAAATAAAATTTAATATTACTTTTTATTAAAAAAAATATTGCGATAAAAAAATAAAAAAAGATATAATTTTTATTTAAAAAAGGGTTTTAGTTCTGTATGTTAAAATTAAAAGACTTACGTTCCAGTGCTTACAGGGATAGACCCAGTGGATCATGAGTTAGGTAAATCCAACCCATTTTCTAAAATTTATGTTAAAAAAATAAGATCTCTGGTGGGACAATTAACTTTAGAGCATATTGACTTGGGGCCGAACATATGGTATGAAGTGAAAGGGTCAGCTTGAGAATATAAAGCATCATCAATCGTTTTATTTAGAGACGTGCCACAATGAGATACTTCGCTCCAACAGTTAGTTATTTATTTGAGGCTAAAACAGTACCCTGCTACACTGCTTACATCCCCATCCCATTACCCAATTGCATGCCTTTTAGAAGTTTCTACTTTCTAAGCCACGGCTCTCGGAGACGGTCGTGGAGGAACCAACAGCTGAAGCGGACTGTTGTTCTTGAGGCTTCTAGCCTGCTTCGCCCTCGGCCGATATACTCGCGCCAACACTTCTTCCGGCCACGCCTGTATCTGCCCCGGCAACGTCGCCACCCAGGCCAAGTGGTTGGTCTTAAATGCCACCCACACGAAGTGCTCGCTCTGCGACCTAATCGCCGCCGCAAAGTTCTGCGGGATCAGTAGCACCTGCCCCCCACTTACCTCCTGGTTGGACACCGGGTTCCCATTGCTATCCACCACCTGAATATTTGCTCTTCCCTTTATCGTGTACACTATGCTGTGCGCGTTCAAGTTGTGGTGTGGCACGTATATCGCACCCTGCAACACCAACAATTCATTCGTATTTTATAGTTTGGATGAGATTGTGTTTGTGCGTGTGTATATAGAAGGAGTTTAAGTGTTGTTTGATTACATTGCGAAGGGTACCGGACTCAGCGCTGAGTCCCATCAACTTGAGAACTGAGGTCTAAGCTGTTGACGCTCCTGAGGCTGCCGGCTTCTGAGTGGTAGATGTCTGGGTATGTGGTTTCTCCGATGTTCTGTTTAAGGCTGAGGCTGCACACTGTCTCCTCCAACCCATTCTCGTCTCCACTCTCTTCATTATCCTCAAGCTCTTGTTCCGCCCTCATCTTCACTGAAAGTTGGTTTGAACATGCTGAGCTTGAGACCACCTTCCACTCCGATAATGTTTCCCTCCTTCTGCTTGTCCTGTCCTCGGAGAGTCTCTACCGTCTCGTCGTCGGTGGTGTTGAAGGCGTGCTTCACCGTGTCCTCACGAACGCACCGATCATATTGCCACGTCCTTTCTGTTGGTGTTGCTGTCCCTCTTGTTCTCTTTCTCGACCACTTCTTTCTGATGCCCTCCTCCTTCCTCCCCCTCCTGATCCGGCTGCTGACTTCCTGACTGATATTCGGAAAACTCTTTCTTTTGGTTCCCGGAGAGATAAATTATCTGCCGTGGAGTGTCAAACGGACCAAAGTTTCAAGTTATGACATATAATACAACTATGTATATTGGCCAGAATGCTTAGAAAAGATCAATTTAATTATAATGAATTTATTTGTTATTTATTGCGTAATCTGGGTGTGGGATCAAGCTGGTTTTGGTGGCTGGTGGTGTGAACAAGATGAATGGCATGAACTTCTTTCTCGCTGTTGTACATCCAGAAAGAAATACCCGCCGGCACCGCTATTAAATCACCTGGTTTGAAATGACGGATTTTCTGATGACCATCTCCGGAGTCCTCGTACGTGTTACGAAACCCAGGTATCACCATTCCAATTACTCCTCTGCCTGTCTGCATTCATCAAAACAAAACACTGGCCTGAGTATAATTACGTGTGTATCTTTAAGTAACGACAAGAAAAGAAAAGAATGAGATTATTAGAGCATTAGCTACCTTTCATGAATTGTAATAGGAAGGCAGCCTAAGGCCGTATTGTTCCAGAATGCAGCGAAATAGAGCCACGCCAGTACACTGCAACTGTTTGTGGTTGGGGTCCCATGTCTCGATCCGACCAGCTTCTGATTTAATGATATCGTCAGGGTTTCAGAGACTCGAGCCTCTCGAACTGACACAGGTTTTGCTGAGGCTGGTCCTACTAGACAGCCAAGATGTAACTTCCCAGAACCAAGAAGGCCCAAAGGCAAACCATTAAAGGGTGAGATTTATTGTACAGAGGGGAGGGATGAGGGAAGGACACGTCACTAGGTGGGCTGGTCATGTTGAGACATTCTTCAGCATGCATGGCTATGCAACCTTAATGAATTACACCTCATCGATTCAATTTGGCTTTCGAATCTTTCACGAAATGTTATGTCCTACCTCCCTTTTGCGAAGTTTCAGGCTCCTGCCACGTCGAAGCATCCTCATGTTTTCTCAAATGAATACATAAGTTCGTTCCTTTATATAAAATTAAGAAAACTAAATACAATTCTTAAAACTATTTATATATATAATTAATTTATCTATTAGATTATAAGTAAAAACAGATTAGTTTAAAAAATAATAAATATAAATACGCAATGTATTTAGCATTAAGCCACCACCTGAGCCGAAAGAATTGGTCATATGACTCGAACATCAATGAGAATCTAGTTAAGGATCACAGTGAATATACATCGATACATCATAGTTACAAAGACTTCAAAACGGGGTGAAAATCTATTATCAGAAACCGTAGGTTCATGAAGATAATGGTTGTTCCGCATATCCGATGAAGGTCGCTGCATTTTTCTTAAGCATTGATAAATTATAGAAGGTAAATAATACGCCCAGCTAAAGCGCCACTCATTCAGTAAGAAATACAAAAGTGAAGCCTATAGTGTGACAAATATTTGCATTACAGCACAACTCAATGTCGTCTGAAGGTAAAAATAGGAAAGCCTCTACCAGAAAAGGGAGGAAACAAGAAAATATCTTAATTCTTATAAAAAGTTTAGCTAATACACCTGCATCGGTTAGCCAACAATTTTCTACCTTAGCGATATGCCTTGGACTATATCTAACTGCCCAAATTGCCCTAAAGACCAAATTGTCACCAATTGAAGACACGGGAGGCAGAATACAGGAAGCAAAACTGGAAGGCCCTCCCTAATCTTGATCAACTCAGTAATAGCCACTCCCATAATAAGTCTGAGGAGCGGCAGCCGGTTGCAATGCTGGAGCCGCAGACGGTTGCAATGCTGGAGCCGCAGACGGTTGCGCATAAGTTGGTTGAGGAACTGCTGTCTGAAATTTCAGACAAAAACATTAGCCCCAAAATAAAACACCAACTTTGTTGGTACAATAACAAACATTAGCTGACTATATCATCAACGTAACACATTAAGGGTTGTTTTGGTACCTGTACAGGATAAGCTGGAGGGTAGGCTGCGTATGCAGTACTTTGTGGAACCGACGCAGGCAACTGTGAGTTAGCATAAGTGCTCCCGTAACCAGCGTAAGCCCCATATGCACCCTGCTTCAAATTTGCGTGTCATTTAAAGTAGAAGTGTTTAAATCATGAAGCAATTCACGAGACAAACCAATTCAGCTAGAGTAGCATCAGAAGGAAGAAATGATAATCTACCTGCTGGGTGTAACCAGCAGCCCATTGTTGTCCCTGTGATTGTGTGGTTGGCGGCCAAGTTTGAGGTTGCACGCCATAAGTCCACTGGCTCTGTGCATTTGGATATGCGCCCACTGAAGATTGGGCAGGCGACAGAACAGAGTAAGATCTCGCCATTTTAGCTTTATCTGAAGCAAGAAAATCCTCTGCATGACGCTTTCTCAACTCTGACATACTCCTATGAGGCAAGAAGAGTTTGGCGTGCCTATCCTCAGCCCTCTTGATCGACTGAACATCTCCAAAAAGATTTAAGAACTGGATTTTTTGGAGGGAAAGCACCAAATAAGGAGTGCGATTAAAATGTGATAGCGATTAAAAAAACAGTAGAGCAGCCAGGCGTTTCAACAAACAGAAACAACACAACTTTAAAAATAACAAAACCCCCCAAAACAACAATACAGGATGGCCATCAAGTGAAAAGAAGCATCAAACTACGCCATCAATAGGGAAGAAGACGCCTTCAAATCACTGCATATCACAACTGTAAAGCTGTTTGACTGAACTATTCTGGATCAAGAACCACTGGAACACTACTCTGGCAATGAGCCAAAAGCATCTCGGGTAGTAATGGAGTTGTCAAAAGTGTCAGCACAAAGGTAGAAAAAAATTTCTGACAAGAAAGGCTTACAGAAGGAAAATTTGTGAAATTTTGCTGGTAAAGATTAGCAAGTAGTGTAGCCGAAGTTCTACAGAAATCAGGTAAGCTAGAGAACACAAAATCTGTTGAAAGACACCAAACTTCTGCAGTTTTCAAGGGGGGATTGTTTTTTAACTAGCTAAGGATAGATTTTGAATTTTGAATTCTTTCTTTTCTATTCTAGACATGTTCCTAAGATTTCTCTGGACGTGACAATTTCAGTTCTTGGGAAAGCGCCAAGTTTTCTGCTTAGTTGTAAGCAACAGATGAGTTTAACTAAGCTGAGAGTTAAGAGCCCAAAGTAACATCAAATATAACGGAACTTTTCTTGATTCAAATCGTATAAACTACAATGCAAGTTTTGCTAAACTTAACTTTCAGTTACAACATCTGCATCAAAAGACATTCTCAAAGCTGTATATCTCATGCCCCTCCCACATTTCCCACAATTCCACTTACAGAGTGAACATTTTCAGTTCCTCTGATTCACCATTTCCTATCTCAAATCAGTGTTTCAAGTCTTTGTTTTCGATATCCATGAATTTACCACAGTACATCTATATAGACCTCAGGAAATACTCAGAATCATAGTCATTACAACAACTCACCTCCAGAAAAATGCTAGAAAGTTCCTCCCTATCAGTTGCACTTGCGGTATTTGCATTCTCAGGGCTGGGAACAATGAATTTTGAAACCAATGAATCTAAAGAGTCAATGTCAACTTTCTTTGGTGGGGGTCGGACAGCCTCAAAATGTAACAAAGCCTGCATGTACCAAGAAAAACAAGGTCAGAATATCTAGACCACTTCAACAATACCACTAGTGATAAAATGAGATAATAGCAATAGATAAGAGAACTTTATCGCTTTTGGGAGGAAAATCTCCAGCCTTCATCAACATAAAATTGAAGGAGTAATTATGTGCAAAGTTAAAAGATGGAACTTACTTCGAGTATTGGCCTTGGTGACTGAACATGCTCAAGCCCCTCAACTAGAATCTCCCTAGCTTTTTCAGCGTTCCCAGAAACCTATGTATCACATCAGATGAGAACAAGAAAGACAAAGTTCCCATAAAATCAAGCTATGCAGTCAAAGAACGTGAAAATAAACCATGAAGGGGCATAAAATATTGTCTGCTGACTTGCAATAACCAGAACAAATGTTTTTTAAAAATCCCACTAAGAAATTGGTCATTTGCATTTCAAGTCCTTGATCTTTTTCATTTAAAAAAAATCTTGATTCTTGTAATAAAAAAATAATTTCCTCAGAGATAGCCTCTCAATGTGTTAAATCTATATCTTGAAGTGAAAAACGGTAGCAAAAAGCTATAAAAATGGCTAACATAGATTACCAGAGTTATCAGAAATCCAATTTTGAATCAAACGGGGAAGATCAAAATTTACTTGGCAAGAGGTCATGATATGGGCAAGAAGTGGAGTTAAATGTCCAACCTAAGGGTAAGACAAGCTTCAGATTAGAGAAGGATATAAGGGCAATTACAAATATTGCAGAACTTACCAGATATACAAACCGAGAATACTGAGCGAACAACATCGGCAATGTCTGTGAATGTTCTTTTCCTTTTTCAATGGCAATAGCCTGTTCATATAAAGAGTGGCCATCGTCCAAGTTACCCTGGGAAATTCATGAGATGCAGATGAGGTGAGCAATTCCAACTTAGATTGCCTCCCGAACCAAGACAACAAAATTTAAATAAACCAGCATACCAATCTATTTTCCATATTTGCATGCCTGATTATTGCTTCAAGAAGACCAGGAGAAATTTCAGTATGCACCATTTGGTAGGAAGCTCGGGCACCAGCTATATCCCCATTCTGCTCCTTGAAACGTGCAGAAAACAGATGTATCTCAGGTTGTCTCTGTGTAGTGACGAACAATAGTTAGATCAAATTGAAAAAATTAAGGGATAATTCTCTCTGAACATGAATTATAATTGTAATATGCATATGATTATACAGCACAGACAAAAGCAGCATTGGTCAATCATCACATTTTTTTCAACCAAGAGCACAAATGGATGTTAAGAAGATTCACATTTCTCAAACCATGAAGTTCCTTTGCGGACAAATAGACCAAGGACAAGTTTTTTTTTGTGCTCTCTTTAGAACAAAGCACACAAAAATTGAACCTTATTCTTGAGGATCACTTCTCACAGCATAGCAGAAATCTGAGGGAGGGGTGTGTGTGGTTTTTTTCTTGGGGGGGGGCAACTATTTCAACTTTGTGAAGGCCACTTTTCCGATCCTGAATCTCAATAAGGTAAAAGATAGATCAGAAATTTTGGACAGACGGTTAAAAATGATCACTGTTTCCCATTTACATTGCTCCGCCTCACCAGTTATCACCTCAAAAACATAATAATACAGTACCAGCCACAACCCCTTACCCAACCTCACTTCGGCCATCACTTGTTTCTTCAGTTTCAATACTTGGCATGCCAGACTTCTTGCGATAAAGCAAGATGCATAGACATGACATAAGCCCGTGAATAGACAGACAATCATTGCCAATCTTTGATTTAACTCTTGTGTACATAACATGTGATCTTAGATCATCCTCCTCCTCACAACCTGTTTGGTTTAATAAAAATGGACCACGGGAAAGAAAAGCCCATTTCCTTTCCATGGTCAGTCAGTCATGTTTGATTGAATGCTTACTGTACAGTGAATTTACCCACGAAATCATGCTTCATCTCAAAAGCTGAAAGACAAATTCCGTGGAGCAAAAGGGAAGCAGCTTCTTACAAAGGAACATGAGATGTAAAATTCAAAAAATAAACCTCCAAAAGTCAACATAAAGGGCAAGATATGAAGCACCCTAGCGGTCACAACCCAATAACTTATGTTTCACACTCTCAGCTTTGCCCAGGTCAAACACAAAAACAATTGGCAGTTCTCAACTTTGTACATCCCTTTTAAAAATATCAATTGATTTAAAAATTAAAAGTATATTTTAACTATTTTTCCTATTCCTTTTTATATAATTAGTAATTAGTACTAGCAACTTCCAGATTTATCTTAATTGAAAATAAAAATGGAAATTATTCCTTTTTATTTATTATTATTGGCAATAATAACTAGACCTCGTTTGTAGTATTTCGGACCAGAGTATTATTAATGCATTAACGAGCATTACTGCCAATAATTATTTTAACATGATAATTACAATAATCAATCATAATATTTAAAACAACCATTTTATTTTTTATGATAGGGCATTATAGTCATTTACTTCACTTTCTTTTCCATTGCCTCAGTACTTCCATTCAACTAAATATACGTTTACCCATCAACTTGTGTTCCTTTCTATCGCATATCAAACATCAACGCAACTTCTATCTTTCCAATCCTTTGATTCTAAACAAATTCAATCTACCAAATCAAACCTCAGTGTTTGGGAAAATAAAGCGATTAAAAGCAAATGATCGCCACCTTCTTGACAATTTTAAGCTGCATAAAAATATAGTTCAGCAAGTGTTAAAAATCACCTTCACAAAGACCTGTGTTGCCCGAGCAAGTACATTATTTGCAAGATCCATGCTCCCACTGGCCTCCATGCATAATATATACCGTATCCAGTACTCTGGATAATTTGCACATGCAATGACACATCTTTCATACAACTTTACAACCTGATGCACACAGAGCAAAGACAAGAATATTATATATATTGTTTCTACTCATAATTTATATCCACATAAGTCAAAAGCATTAATACAAAGCACAAAAGGAAATACAAAGCATCAAGAAATACTCCTTAGGGGAACAGAGAGGCCCCTCAAATATGAAAGGAGGGACCCTCCTTGCCTGAGACAGATGAATAGGAAGATTACAAGACACCTGCATGCATAACATTCGCACTTTAAAAAGAATAAACTTTTACAAACACATGATGAACCTAGAATGTCCACTGACGAATTAGAGTTCGAAGTACTTAGCCTCAAGAAACCAAATCGAAGGCCCATGCTTTAGTCTCAGTTCAATTTCCCCATTAAAAAGTTGCTTCATCCAACGAATTAGCCAATAAAAGCAGATGATACAGCAGATATTACTTACTGTAAGTCAACCTATCATAGGAAAAACTAGAAACAGGAAGAGCACCCCATGGAAAAACCAGTTCAGTTACCTTGCTGAAGTCGCCTTCCCTTTCTATAAAATCCAGATAATTATGCCAATTCTCAAGCTCTGCAACATTGAGGGGCCGTACATGAAAGTAAGGCCTCCTAATAGCTGTTTCAAAACCAATGATCTTAGAATCGAACTCTTTAGCTTTCTTATATAACTCTTCTCTAATGGCGACATACTTCTCCAACTCTTCTGCTTCTGTTAAGCCAGCACTTACAGGTTTAGGAGGATTTTCCACACCATCAGGGTGAACCTCTCCCTCATTGGCTAGGCCACCATCCTCTGCAACTGCACCTCCTCCTCCTGCTTCATCAGCAGTATGCAATTCTGATAAAGGCCGATTTCCAGCTAATTCCTTAAAGCTGCAATACCATTTCAGAAAAGGAAACTATATTAAACATACTGAGAGGACAGATGGCATGCAGAACAATGAGCCATATCATGCTTTTGTTCAAAATTACAAGTGGATGGTGGGAAGAAAACCAAAATCCAAACTACAATAATATAAATAAAACACAAAGAAACTATAATCACCTGCTAAAATACCGATCTAATTGTTGGTTTGGATTCTCTAGTATTCTGGTGTAGATCATGGCAAGACGGGCCCAATCTTGCTGTATGTACTCATATTCAATGTATTTATCCCATAATGGAAAAGAAAGATAATCTGTTCCAACATAAGCTAATCCTCGTTCAAAAAGCCTGAAATACAGAAACATTGGAGTTCGGATTAATACGCAATTCACAAATCACAAGCATCAATTACTGATGCACATCTAGGTGTGGGAGACAACAGCATGAATGTTCAGGGAGAACAAAGCAGTCTTAACATCATATAGGACATCCAAACGCTGCATTTACCTTCCTGCATAATATCATATTATGTCCGAGACATGGAGCAGTCATAGAGGCCATCTTAGCCATTAACCAGATCAGATCTTCCCAGCAGCAATTTGCATATTGATGCACCTCAGAGTGTCAAAGTTAAAGACAGCAACCATGCAAAGAAAACTAAATATCTAGGGCCTTGAAATCAATTGGTAAAGTAGAATAGGGAGAAAAGAAGCTGATTGCCCTAAATTTAACACAACTACCCCTTTGTAGCCTCAAATCAAGGATTTAAAAAACAGAAATAGGAATGATTTTAATATGCATTCCCATCATAGCTTTTCTGCCAAAAGGGGGGTATCACCATAGCAAAGTTCTGAAACCAGGTTAGAAAGTACACTTAGAGACACCAGAGCCTGGTGAATGGGAAATCAAATCGAGCTCCCAGCACAAAGAAAGGACAACAAAATGTTAGGTAGCCATTACCTACGAACTGTGTCTGGATCCCCATATGTGCTTATAGCAAATATGCAATAATGCAACCACATATCCACTGAATATGTGACTCCTTGAACTGCTCGCTCATAAACTTCAACAACTTTGTCAATAGAGCCAAGACGAGCCTCATGATCAGCATACTTCTTCCAATATCCATAGCACAAAGGAAATTCAGCTAGAAAAGCATCGTAAACTTTTCGGATCTTCAGAATGTTGTTCTGCAATGTAGGAAGCATCAATAAATGGGTTTCACTATTACACAGGGACAACAAAACAAAACAGACGAAGACATAAAGGGGTCAACATAAATTTTAATTACAAGAAGTTAAGAACAAACAATGGAGGAGAAAATAGGGAAAACAAAAAACCATTTGGTTCTCCAATCAATTTTATTCAAATCATACTTAATTGGGAATACCAAACAGCCAAAAAATTATTTCCAACAAGTCAATAATCCTACTGGTGGAGCAGTTACATTCTAAATAGAAAGAAAATGAACTTTAGGAAAATAGATTGCTTCATGTGCTGCAAACAAATTATGCCCCATACGAAACAAGTATCAAAGATCATAATAAACAAGTCACAGAGCATCAGAATAATGTTCTTTCATGAGTATTCCCTTCAAAATCATTTCACCCATATGTTTGCGTAACAGGAGTGAAAAATAGAGATACAAGAAACTTCAATGATATCGAATGACACCACATGAAACTTTAAAAAAAAAATGATCCAGCCTCAATCATAAAAAGTTACAAATACATCAATATGATAGTTCTGATATGCAGCTTCCAGTTGCAAATCTATCAGCTGGTAAGACTAAGAAGTATGATGTGAAAAATCTAAGCTTATTTGTAACCTAATAACCAGAGGCACCAGAAAAATGAAATCAAAATATGGGAAGGAACATCTAACCTACGACAAGTGCCAAGAGGAGACACAGATCACCTATCCCCCCCCCAAGAGAGAGAGACAGAGGACAGGTTACATGAAATGCAATGACATGAGTTAAGCACAATATACACTTAAAAGTTCACACAACCCATTGCATCATTAAAATACGAGGTTGAAGACACTAATGAAACAGGCAGTTTTTGGAAACAATCAATTGAGCAGGACTAGCAAAACTGATGTATTGAATTCATAAGTAAAAAAGTGAGATCCTACATATGGTGGTTGTCTAAAAATTTTGTTTCAACAAACCTCTGCCACTTTCTCTGTTTCCTCGATCAGGGAAGTCCAAGCATTAAAATCTAAAGAATTAGCTCTTACAATATTCCACAGCCTATCTTCCTCAGCAGACATTGCAGCTACCAATTGGAAAAGGAAAGCAAGTAACTAAGCGCATAATTTTTGTCAGAAGCCATCATAATATATATATATATATAAGCACGCACACAGAACAATCATTACGCAAATAAGACCCAACAATATAAACATAAGATAACGAGACAAAATCACAACAAAATAATGAACAGCCTCAAACTATTAATACAGTAATTCAAATCCCAAGGATATTATTTGGATCACGATTCCTCAAACTATTTATGGTTAAAAAAATTCGTTGCTAGAAAGTATTGAATTAACCGGAAACAAGAAAAATAAGAGGAATCGTGAATAATACTTTTTTATCATATACAGGAAAAACAATATTGGTTAGAAAGAATTACATGGAAACTGAAGTCAGTAACTTATGATTATTTAAAATATATGACAGAAAAATAACTACTTAAATTCTTGAAATATTAAAAGTTAACAAGCTAGGCAGACATCAAATTCACGTTTTTCATATGAAAAAGTTAAACAACAACCAAGACAATCTTGTGCCTGATAAGCAAAAGCATACCATAACCATCTGCAAGCTGTTTCTCATCAGTTGTGGATCCATCAATATTTTCCAACACAGTCCCATTCTCGAGTCCAGCAGCATTTGCCACTGCCCCATATATAGATGAATTATAGTCAGGCACTTGAGGATATTCTGTGGCTGTGTTCCCACTGGCAGTCTGATTAGCATCAGTTTGCATAGTTCCATCGGTCGTGTTGAACTGGGCCTGTTGAAGAACAGAATTAGGATCCCCATTATAGGCATTCCCATCTCCAAAATTAGAAAAATTCGATTCAGATGTTGCACTAGCCTGCTGAGCTTCTGAACTAGACTCAACAACAGTAGAGACTGCCTCAGGATTAGGATCTTGCATGGCGTCGGCTTGGCCACTTGAATTATAGCTCGCGGAATTGTAGCTAACAGCTGGAGATTTTTCAGTAACTGTTTCGCTATCACCCATGCTTGGATAAGTAGGTCTTTACCTCCAAATACAATCTGCAAACAAAAACAATCACCAGTTTTCCGTAGGACAGGTCCACGGTGGAAAACAATCTGTGTGCGTTTGGGCTACAGTAATATAGATCATAGAAGTGTGCTAACCTTGATGCGTATGCACGCTTAGGCATATAATATATAGACTAGGCAACTAGTGTGAGCGAAAGTAGTCACCCGCAACATCATACTAACTTAAATAGAGAATATATCGTTGTGGATACATGCTTCAACAGCTTCCAACAGCTAAATTTAAAAATAAGACACGTGAAGGTACCCGACAGTCACGGTGAAAATGCTATACCACCAAGAAGATGCAAAATCAACAGCACCCCGTAGCCTAATCTAGTATTGAAACAATAAGACGCAATAAAACGAACCTGTAGATTAAAAAGAGGAATCAAGCATTGCCCCCTCTATCTAAACAGCAGAAATACCTAGGGTTTCAAACAGTAAACCCTAGTTGAAACAGCGAAGAGAATGCAGGAGCCATGAACATGCCTGGAAGGTGAAGCCTTGTATTTCCAGAGATTTCTGCTATGGCCAAGATTAAACCCTGCCGGAAGGAGATGGTCGCGGGGTTAAATCGAAAAATATAATTTGGGGATGACGTGCTCGGGTGTGTTAACGTAGGGCTCTCCCTATATACCGTGAAACACTGGGTGCGGGAGACTTGATTTTGCTTGCGGCTGTTGCTAGATCTGAACCGTAAGTGGAAGAAACGAGTTTGATCTCATCCATCGGTTAGGTGGACCTTTGTGGATTTAAAATGTTTGTGGTTGATGCTGCAGGTGCATGGTTAAGCAAAGGGCATGGTCTCCTGCCTCTTGGCTTGTGAGGCTGCTTTGGTGGCACAAGGGCCTCAAGGCAACACTTAAGCCCCGTTTGGCATTTTAAATGGGTTTTTGGGTGGAATTTTGCGGAGTGGATGATGATAAATGGCAGACTCAGAACTCTGATCCAAAGAGTTCAAGCTAAGTAAGTTTAAGATAAGTGAGATTTATTTTTAATATGTTTTAAGATAACTTTGAGCAAAAAATTTAGTGAGTTCAAAATTAACAAATGAGTAGATGCAAAATAAAGCACATAGCATTAATATATACATAATTTTTTGGAAGTCAGGAGATGCGATTGAACCCGCCGACTATGATAGTAAATTAGTAATAAAGAGTTGGAACTGAAAATAAGTTTGGTGTCTCTGGAAAATGCAAATATTGTTTTTTTTAATGTTTATATTTACATGATATGAATAATTAATTTGCCCTTATCCCATAATTCATACCCTTATCCACGTATAAATGACTTGCCATATATTGATAATTGCATGCATGGCTTGCTATAAATCGTACTACTATACATTTTTATATATACATATCACGCAAAAAAAAATATTTAAAATAGGTAAACGTTGCGTCGCTTAATTTTAAATAATCGTAATTTAGATTACTCAGTAGTGAGATGAAGACAGTGCAACCAAGCTACTTGATTCGGCATTCCGCAAGATCGCATGTCATCAAGTAGGAATGGAGATAATGTTGTCCATGTCACATAAATTTTAAAATAATTTGATTAATATTCCAATTCCTTTACAGTTTTGCAACGAAAATATTGTAACAATACCTATAAATAAATAGTTAATCTGAATCGTATACAGGAACACGTTCTTACGAACTATTTTGTAATTATCAACAAAACAAGCATTCCCGAAATTAAATGCATTCTTTCTATATAGATGCATGAAGCCAAAACCAACAGAAGATAGTATAATCTAGAAAGGCTGAGAACCAGATGGGGGAAGCAAAATGCTTGAAAGCTTTAAAGTAGTATATACCTACCACCGAACGTCAGAGTGCAGTGGTTAGTGCGGCTGTCATTTCCCTAGAGGTCGAGAGTTCGATCAATGGGAGCCACGCTCGAGAGTAGAGGATACCCACCCTTAGTGCAAAGCACCTTAAAGGGGTACGCCGTGTGTATTCCTCGCTCCGGATTAGTCGATTGCTCCGGGTTACCTGGTCTAATATGGAAGAAGGCCAGAGACTCAGGAAAAGTCGCCGGATACCGGGGGAATCGTGGGGGCCAAAGGCCCAAATCTGCTTTTTATCACCAAAAAAAAGTAGTATATACCTTCAAACTCTGGGGCTATGTTTGGTTTGAGGGAGGGGATGCATAGGAAGGAAGGGTATAAAGTTATCTTGGTTAATTTAGTTAGAAAGAAGTGAAGGGGAATGATTTTTAATGATATTTTGTTTGGTTTAGAAGAGGTAGAGAGGGAAGTTAATAATCAAGTTACCATTTTACCCTCGTATAATTTATTTAAATAATTAAAAATAAGATTTCAATAATTTATTTTCTTTATCCTAGGTTGCTGCTTTCATGTACTCCAAATAAGATAAAACTTTTATTGTTGTGTTTTAATATCGTTGCTTATAAACTTTTAATGCTGAGTTTATATCTCAAAATTGACGGTGGCATTTGTTATAATGTGCTTATTTGTAAACACTTAACTCTTACCCAAAAGTA
>JANTPZ010084860.1:0-32029 GCA_025593235.1 Vachellia pachyceras
TCAGGAGAGGAACTTAGTGGTTCGAGGCGTGAAGGGAAGGAGCCAACAGTTTGATAGTAGCTATCACTGTAGGCTTAATAGTTAAGCTATTTTAAAGAGAAATGTATATTGCCAAACTTAGGGCTTGCATACTCTGATTTGTTTTTATCATTATAGTTATGCCGTGATATTCTATATATGGTTAAAAGCTTGTCTGTTGGTATCTCTAACTTATTACGTACCCATGGAGTGTTGTTTATGGATCCGTATGTTTAAGGGGATGCTTAAATATCATTGACTTTTGTGGCTTTATTGATGACTTGTGAGCGAGCTTTGTGCCCTGGGTCAAAATGATGCTGTGAGTGGTGAATGGTTTGTGGGCTGGGTGTCTCACCCACAACTTTTGTGCCCTGGACCTTGATGATTTAATAATTAATTATATTTAAATATTGGGTTTGTTCGGAATTTTAAATGGTATCAGAAGGAATTACAGTTACATAATTTATTTTGAATATAATATAGGGTTAATTTATTTAGGGGGTTACAGTTATTGCGTAAAGGGGCTTTCATGTATTAAATAAAACACTACAAAAAAATGTTTTATTCCTGCGGATTTTGGCTAAAAATCCGCAGGAAAAAATTTTCCTGCGGATATTAATCCGCAGGTATAAAGTTCGTAGAAATTATTTTCCAGCGGATTTTTTCACAGGTAAAATCCGCAGGAAAATTTGAAAAAATAAAAACAAAATATATATTTGAATTTAGTAACATTTTCCAACTAAATTCCTTGCAGGTTTTGATGGTAGAAGCCAGTGAGTTTGTTTTCGTAAAGATATAAATATTTGATGGTTTACATTAATCGAATCATCATAAATATATGATAGATTACAATAATCGAATCAGTATACAATAAATATAATAGTTTACAATAATCGAATCAATAAAACTTGCTTCAAAGTTCAAACTTCTCAAAAAGCTACAAATGATAATATTGATCATATTTCTCTTCAATTTCGTCTCTGCTACAATTGCAACTGCTAGTGTTTAGATTCGTACCACATTTCAGGCACAACCCTTTGCATTTGAGATCAAAGATATCATTAATGGTGCTCTAAAGATGTATCATGTCTCTTACGTTCTTTGAAATGTCACTTTCTTTTTCTTCAGGAGGAAAATGCAGCCGAGTCAGGGCACCAGCTAGAGTAGGATTACGAGAACTAGCAGCAGCTACCATTTTATCAGCATCTAACGTCATTAATGCAGTACCAGGAGGGGTTGCAGATTCCCAAGCATATTCAGATGCAGCATAATTTGCATTTTCTCCAAGAAACCATACCTACAAGCATATGTTAGATTGCAGCAAACTGAAGAAAATTAAATTGATCATTGAATTAAAGACTTGTTGAGCATAACACAATACTTACAGCAACTTGGACAAGTCTTTGTAATGCAATAGCAGATTTTGGGTTAGATGCAGAAACCCTATCCACTGAAGTAATTGATCAAAATGATGTTGGGAAATGAGTCAATAATCCATTCTGGTAGAAATCATCAAGAAAAACTAGAAAATGAGCAATTGATTAGAGTTTGTGGATGCACTAATGTGATTGTAACTTTGTAAGTACTAAAACTTGTGTGCAAGAAAGATGTTGGGCCACAAATGAAATGATTTCATCACTTCATGATCCCATACCAAGGTGATCAGAACTGCAAAAACATGTCAAGGTTAAAAGGTAATAATAATAATAATAATAATAATAATAATAATAATAATAAAAAAACAAACTTACTTTCCACAATAATTGTAGCACATCAGCATCAACCCTTCCTGGCACCTTGGTAGCAAATATTCTTGCAATTTCAAGAAGAGTAACAGCCATATCTGGAGAGCCTTCAAACCGAAATTGAAATACATATAAGGCAAAATTATGTTTCACATTATGGATGAATTCCAAAGGACAAAAACATGTATCTTACTCAATGTTCTACAAAATCCAAAATAATACTAATGATGTGACAAAGTAATGACTTTCAGCTTGCATATGTAAGCAATAATGCAGCTTCCGAAATCTCAGAAAACTCATACATACTCCATCAACTAAGTAGTAGCACTGGTATTCTGAGTCAACAAACCAAGGGCAGATTCTGATAATATATATATATATATATATATAAACAGTTGAAGGCTTAACAAATCAAATTGAAATGATAATAAATATCAAGGCTCTGGTTTTCTATTTAAGACTTGACATAGTCAAGGAAATGCAATATTGAACCTTGTAATTTTCAAGGAAATGCACCATTGAAACCTTGTAATTTCTAGCTATATTTATAAGAGCTCATCTATCACTTAGCACATCTACAAGTGATGATTCAACAGGAGATCATGAGCCAACACCCAAGATATGCCAAATTAAAGATGCAACTTTCCACCATAAGATACAGGCAGGAAGAAATTAATTTTTCCCTTTTTCTGTGGATTTAGAATCCGCAGGTATATTTACCTGTGGATTGTAAATCCGCATCTATTTTTTTAAAATTTTTTTTAAAAAAAATTAATTTTTCCTGCGGATTTAAAATCCGGAGGAAATTTATCTGCAGATTTTTTCCACAGGAAATTTACGTGCGGATTTTTTCCGTAGGAAAAATCCACAGGCATATGGTATTTTTTTTACTAGTGTAAAAGGCTATTTTTCATTGAAAATTTTCCTTTTAACAATGAAAAATATTAGCGACCCTCATTTTAACGACGGATTTTCCGTCCCTAAAAGACATTTTTCTGATAGTAAGCTTAATTAGTATCTCCTCAATGGGATTTACACATGTTTCTCCTTATATTTTATGATAATTTGGATAGGAAGACGACTTTAATTGCTTGTTAACTACAAATTTTTAAGTGAAATAGCGATAAATACAATTGAAATGATTTTATAAGTGTTGCAGAGTGTCAGAACTTTGAGTCATCAAGTTAATATATTTGTCTCGTCTTTTAACCTCCCTGAGAACCACAACACAAACTCGCTAAATTCGCAAGAGGCTAACAAGAATTCAAGGTTGGTTTGTTTTGTTTTTAGTTGAGTAGGTAGGTGGGAACCTGGGTACGAATCTTGATGACCACAAGTTTGGATCCAAAGCTTTCAGTCAAATTCTCATTCATTTTCGTTGAACATTTCAAAGTGAAAGATAATGAGAGAGGTTAATATGGTTGTTTTCTTTCTTTCTTTTCCGGTTCTATTACATCTAAACAGCATAATTAATTGCAGAAAAATTGGCATTGTTTTTGAATGAGCTGGCTGAAATATAAGAAATTATTTATTAATTGCGAATAAAAAAGCCAAAGAAAGCGATATAGAGTGAGAAAAACGCAACCAAACATACCCCAATTAAAAGAGTTGTGCTGATCGATGCCTTTACTGTAAGTCAAGTCGTTATCACCTATCAGCAAATTAAACTCATCACATACACACTTGGCCAAACAAAAGACCAGATGCACAATGATGTATCAAACAAAAAATATATAACCTGGTCGTCCCATTCCGTAGGTTTTTCGCATGAAATCACTCTAGCGGAGGAGGATACATATATATATATATATATATAGTTAACGTGAATAATATATATTACCTTCCAAGTGTTCAAAAAATTTTCTACATATATAGTTACACGAGAACAAAAATTCGAATCAATGATGTAGAAGATAGACTGGAGAAAACAATCCGAGTAGCCTCGAAACATATAATGGAATTTTCATCGTCATGCTTACGTACGCTCTCACCGGAAAACTACAAATATCAAAACGAGAAAAGCTACGTACGTTTAGCTGTCAAATATGAAGGAGCACTCAAAGTTCTCTAATTAATCCCTAATGGTATTGTTTGTGTTGACTCAAAATTTGGACGACGTTCCAGTTACGTTACGAGCTTCTTAGCCTAAGCTTGAATAATAAAAGCAACCAAGTTTTCTTACCTTTACTTGGACCAATTCAAACCATATGCATGCATGGCTACCGTTATAGTAAAGCAAAAAAAGTTAGCCATAAAAGTTTTCTTCCTTCACTCTTGGACCAATTCAAACCATATGCATGCATGGCTACCGTACGTACGTATGTATGATAATCAAAGCAGCAGGGATCATGCATGCATCCGGTTATTATTTGCCATCATTTCGTACTTCTTTATACTTTGGATTTAGGTTAAAAACTACTCATTAAACTAAAATTATAGTTTCTAATGCAACAAAAAAACACTAAAAATTATTATAATTTATTCCTAAAAATTTAATAATTTCCAAGGCACGCTTTAATGTTCACAATATATAGATAAAGAAAATTATTTTCAACCCATCTATTTTTTTAATTTACTTAGTTAAGCACGTTTAGCAATCATCAAACTTCTAAAATAAGTCTTAATCATGTGTGGCGTTATATATATATTAAAATAGAATGAGGAAGCACATTATTTAAGTAAATCATTGAGTACTAATTGTTGCAAGGGGTCATCAATATGGCATGGATCTTAACACAGGCGCGAGTAATGAAGTATACAAATGATCAGACCTTCATTGGCCAAGTCAATTTAATTTATTTTCGTTTGTCCCTTTCTTCTTTGAACAGTGATTCTGTTTCAATAGGCATTGACCAACTGGACAGGAAATTTGAAAGCTTCAAAAGACCCAAAAAAGGTTCATTGATTTACTTTGGTCAACGAAAAGGGAAAACATGAGCAACATCTGTTAGGTTTACTATTCTATTCATGCACGGGAGACTTGACTGAATGGTTATATATACAAACTCACCCACCCTCACTAACACATTCAAAGGCAGACTCATACTATTCAAGCTGCTTGCGTACTGCTCATCTTGGTTTCTGTTAACTTAGTTTGCTTGAAATTTTAAGCTTAATTCTGGCGAGCAGTCTCTATATATTATTCTTATTCTTAGTTATTTATTTATGTGCTATATTTATATGTTTAGCAAGAGTAATGTATAGCTGATGAGTAAGAGCTAACTTTGCTTCCTTATGTATGTATTTATATTTGCAGAGATCAGATCAAATGGAACGGCAACAAACAAAGTTGAAACTTGTTTTAGGCTTGTGTCTCTTTTTCATCAAACTTGTCTTTCATGTTGACAGCACAGTGGGAGATGGGAGGAAAATCATCACCAACGACAAGAATCCTGGTAGGTTATTTATCTCAGTGAAGCTATGATCATATCCCGTCATCCAACGTTATCTTTCATATCAGGAACTAAACATGACTTATTTTATTTATCTAAACGACAAAATCATATGACTTTAAATAAATTTAATTAGGATATTATTAGTTTTTATTTTTTAACCACTTTTGCGTATAGGATTCATAAGCATCGATTGCGGAGCAGCAAATGACTACAAAGACGAGAAAACGGGTATATGGTATGAGACAGATTCAAGATTTATAAAAACTGGCAACAATTCTAAGAGTCTCCAAAGCATCATCCCTGATTATCCTTATTTTGGGGGACTTCTAAGAACCTTGAGAAGCTTCCCAGAAGGAAAAAGGAATTGCTATACTCTCAAACCGGAACAAGGCAAGCACCATACTTATCTTATCAGAGCTTTCTTCGCTTATGGAAATTATGATGGCAAAAATCAAACTCCAGTCTTCGACTTGTACCTCGGCGTCAACTACTGGGACACTATTGACTTGGGATCAAATTATTATCACTTTTCTGAGATTATTCATACTCCCACAACAGACACAATTCATGCGTGCCTTGTGAGAGGTGTTGTTGGAGTACCTTTCATTTCTTCGTTGGAGCTTCGACCTCTTACCGATTCTATCTACCAAACTCCATCGTCACCTTCTCAATCACTTTTGATCAGTCAAGGAAGATTTGATGTTGCTTCAACCAGCTTCGCCAAACACAGCAGGTGACTCCTGCTACCTTGTCCCTCCTTTTCTTTTCAAGTCGCTATTTTCAGGACTTAGCGTAAGACGTATGCATTTGAAAAACAGCTAACTAAATAAATTATTTTAAATTATTTTATTGTTTTCCTATAAATTAATTTACCTAACTTATAAACTGATATATAATCTAATGACATTTTAAATATTCTGGAGAGATAATGTAATATATGCTATAATTAATAAATTTATTTCATTTTATTAATCTTCTCCAATTACTTAATTGAATCTTATGTTATGAACCGAATGTATATATTTGTTATGTATTTTTCTTTTTATAAACACCAAAGCCTATAACTTTATCACTAGTGGTCTTCTATAAGTATTCATATGAATTAAATAACCTATCTATATGTCTAATAAATTAACATAGAACCGTAATGACAATATAAAATGGTAATGACATTATAAATAACAACATGAGATGGAGATGGGGATAGGATAGGAAGGAAAAACGAATAATAAAATATAAGATTTGAAAACGGTGCAGTATATTTCGTAATTAATGAGATGATTTGACAATAATTTATTTAATTTTGATTTGATTATAATCTTTTGTTTTTCTTACTTAATTTTAGATTTTTAGAATGTTCTATAATTAATTGTTAAAGTCAGTTGAAGGCTCCCTTGTTTATCATGAAATTATAAAAGGCCATTCATGTGAATCGAGATAAAATTTACCTCATGTACTTATCTTATAAACCATAACTACAGTTAGAAAAAATAGTTTCTTCTGCTAATTCAGCTATAACCATAAACATATTTGTTGTATTCATCTTAATGCTTGTTTTATGAAATTATAAAAGGCCATTAATGCTTGTTGTATAACCATAACCATAATTCAGCTATAACCATTAATACTAGAAGTTATTTTTTTAAGATGATTTAATATCTACGAAATCAGTTATCATATAACTGTTATCTTAGCTTGCCTAATTCAAACACGGCCGTATAAAATTGTTTGGGAGTTTCCTTTTCTTCTCATCTTTCTATTCTCTACCTGTTAGTCTAGTTTCCCTCCTTCACCCTTTTTAAGTCTCACTATCTCCTTTCCACTCCTATTTTTCCTCTCTTCTCGGTTCGCCTTCTCCTTTCCGCATCACTATGTTTACATGTGTGCTCGTGCATGCAAGTGCAGGTACATGGATGACATATATGATCGAATGTGGCTCAAAATGGGTATGGTACCGGATTGGTACCAAATTAATGGGTCTGTAGATATTGATCCATCAACCACAAAAGATCTCTATAAGTTACCTGCAGAAGTGCTGAAATCCGCAGCCCGATCATCCAATCTCTCCGATTCATTAACCTTTGACTTCGACACTAAATGGCAAGACCTCGACAAGTCCTCCAAATATTTAATCTATTTTCATTTTTGTGAAGTTCAGCAACTTCCCCCGGGGCACAAAAGAATACTCAATATTACTTTTGGTGATGAAAACTTTTTCTCCCAACAACCTATAGTTCTTGAATACTTGAAACCTCAAACCATTGCTCTTCCAAATGCAAGCCAAGGTTATGTTCGTTTTAACATCACAGCAACATCAGAATCCGATGCTCCTCCAATCCTTAATGCTTTTGAGGTTTACCAGTTCATATCACCTCTACCTTCCCCAACAGACCAAAGAGATGGTACACATTTTTTCCTTATTCAACCGGCTATTTCCAATATTTCCATCGATATTATTTTACGTTTTCCCCCCTTGTTTGGTTTTGTCTTCTAAGGTCTTACTTATTATTCTTTATAACTATAGTGGATGCTGTCATGGGAATTAAAGACACGTACAAGAGCTCCAATTTAGATTGGCAAGGAGACCCATGTGTTCCAACACTTGCCTGGGATGGGCTAAGCTGCAGATTTGGCAATAATGACGATGTCTCTAGGATCATCTCAATGTATGTCTTTCATATAAAAATTTATATCTTATTTTTTCATTGTTCTATACGCATAGTTCTAGTTTTTCTCAATTATAAGAATCCTTAACAGGGGTGTACGTAACTCAGTGAAGTATGTCCCTCTCTGTTCTTTAATGTTTGATACTCAAAAGTAAAAATCACTTAGTTCAATTTTATGTCAATTTTTATGACCAAGCATTAAAAGCATGATTCACTTAAGCAGGAACCTAAGCGCGACCAAATTGACAGGCCACATAACTACTTTGTTTTCACAATTTACAGAGTTAGAGTCCCTGTAAGTGTGTTTATATATATATATATATATTGATTTAATAATGATAAATTCTTTTAACAGTTATTTTTCATTGACATGTAAAACACTGCTTTGCTTCAGAGATTTATCATTCAATGACTTATCAGGTTCAATACCAGAAATTCTAGCTAAAATGCCGAATTTGAAAGTTCTGTAAGTTACACAGCATCAGATAGATAATATATACCCTTGTAACTTTAGATTTGCCTACTAAGTGAATATATTTCACAATGCTTATGTAGTAATTTGAGTGGCAACAAGCTCACGGGTTCCGTTCCCAGGTTTCTTGAAGAAAAGTCATCATATGGAAGTTTGGAATTGAGGTTTTTCATCCTATATATATTACTGCTAGTTCAACTGACTTCGCATGTGTGAATCAAAATATACAATAATATATCTCCCTTGTCCTTTAGGTTGGAAGATAATCCTGGCCTTTGTCTGCTGGATTCATGCAAAAGGCATATTAAGTTTGTCATTCCAGTTGCAGTTTCTGTTTCTGCTTTTGCTGTTAATCTGCTTGGTTTCTTTAGGAATTTGGATCTTCAAAACCAAAAAATTAAAAGGTATTGATAAAAATATACTCATTTGTTATGATATAAGCATCACTGCATTCTTCATCAACTTTTTTTGTTAACTTCTTGCAATTGGTTTTGTTTTATGTCATCGATTGGAATGCCACTCTTCCCATTGGAGATCATCCTATTTCTTCTTTAGTCTATACTTTGTTTTATGCTACAACATCTAATGTTTATGCCCAAAAGAAAACACACAGCTACTGGTTCATAGAAAGACTTCAAATAATATGTCTCTCCTTATATCTCGCTAGCGATCATTATTTTGCCAATTTTCTGGGTGCTTCATATGGTTCTGATTAATTGAATTATTATTGCAGTGGTTATCACTGTTTCTAAGAATGAGGAATTGTTGCGACCAAAAAATCGAGCAGTTTCTTACCCCAGAATTCTTAGGATCACTAGTAATTTGCAAGACTTAATTGGAGAAGGAGGATTTGGAAAGGTTTATTATGGAACACTAGGAGATAATACTCAAGTGGCTGTGAAGTTACTTTCTCAATCATCAATGCAAGGCTTCAAAGAATTTCAATCAGAGGTTAGATACTTAATGGTTGTGTGACGTAAAGAAACGTTAATTAAATATTGGTTAAGACTACATAAAGTTCAATTTGGATTGCAGGTAGAACTCTTGATGGTTATTCATCACAGACATTTGGTCTCTTTGATTGGCTACTGTGAAGAAGGTAGTGTGAGGGCATTGATTTATGAATATATGGCTAATGGAAATCTCCAACAACATTTATCAGGTATGTAGCCAATTACCCAGAAGCATTTAGACCCAATATATATATTCTCTTAAATTGAACAATTTCAAAATGAAGATATAAAATAAATTTATCTATGTTCATCATGCAGAGGAGAACCCTGATGTTTTGAAATGGAATGAGAGGCTTCAAATTGCATTGGATGCTGCACAGGGTAAGCAAAATTATTTTTTATTTAGTACATACTACATAGATGTGTACTTCTTTTTGCTTATTTCCTTTTCAATCATCCCATTATTGATTGGTTATAATTAATGGAAATGCAGGATTGGACTACTTGCATAATGGTTGTAAACCACCAATTGTCCATAGAGATTTGAAAACTTCTAACATTTTACTAAATGAAAAGATGCAAGCTAAGATTTCTGATTTTGGACTATCTCGAGCTTTTGCAAATGATATTGACACTCATGTATCAACTCGTCCGGCTGGCACATTAGGCTATCTTGATCCTGAGTAAGTTATATATTCCTACAAATAAACAAAATTATAAGTTGCAATTTAATTACCTCATATTAGTTGGGTTCAATGTTTGCACATTTGGTGGTTTAATTTGATTCTAAGATTGCTTAGAATGAGAAAGCTGAACATATGTTGTTTTTCCTAGTCTTATATGCAAGTGGATCTAGATGCTCTTGGAATCTTCTTTCTCATGTTCTCCTTCTCCTTTTAGAATCTCTTTTCCATCCTTGGATGAAGTGATAAATTCTTCAGATGCAACACTTTATAAAAATATGCAACACTTTATGCAACACTTCAGATGCAACACTTTATGAAGTGATAAGTTATATATGTTTTGATATATAAACAATTGGTTATTTTTGTAGATTTCAGAGTTCTGGAAACCTGAATAAAAAGAGTGATGTCTATAGTTTTGGGATAATTCTATTAGAGCTAATCACGGGTCAACCGGCAATAACGAGAGAACATGGAAGCATTTGTCACATTCTTCATTGGGTTACCCCAAAACTTGAAATTGGTGATATCCAATCCATCATGGATCCAAGGTTAGAAGGAAGTTGCAGCACCAATTCAGCTTGGAAACTGTTAGAGATAGCTATGTCTTGCACTCCACCATCTGCAGTTCAAAGGCCTGACATAAGCCATATAGTTGCTGAACTAAAAGAATGTTTGGCTCTGACCCAAAGCTTGGTGATGAATCCAACCAATTCCTTTGATAGCCGCTCTTTCAGTTCTGATTCAGACCTTATTCCATCAGCTCGATAGACATAGTTATTTAGAATTTGAGTTTAATTACTCCCTCCCTCCCGAAACTCATAAAGCTGTGCATCATCACTATAACAAATTTGGTTCAATTAGTTTGGTGATTTAATTTATGTGTATGATTAATGTTTGAACCGCGTGCTGTATTTGTATTGTTACTTTGTTAGTATGTTTGGGTCAAACTGTGATTCTTCTGCTTATTGCTGTCAGTGTGATTCTTCTGCTTATTGCTGTCAGTGGCTCTGATCTTATCTTCGTCTTCAATGTTGGCGACCCTTTATGTGTTCCTCTATTCTGTATTTTTATGAATTTTACTTTGATTGTGGAAAAACTCATTTTGGATCATGACCGTTACCAGTAGTGGAATTTTCATGACCACATCAGACTTGCATGGGCATTTAAATGGCACGATAGTTTAACATTCCATCCTTAATAAATACATAATTTTAAAGTATTTCTATTTATTATTTTTCCTTAAACTAATTTAACTCACTTATAAGTTGATATATAATCTAATGATATATATATATAAGTAAATATTTTTAAGTAATGTAATTAGTTTCATTAATCATTTTAAGAAAAGTTAAGTGTCAGATGTAATAATTATTTACAATTCTATGTTTTTCAAAATTAATATCTATATTATTAAGAAAAAGCTTTTGCGCACTGTATTGACTAATAACTTCTTCCCCTAGTGAACAAATGGACGGTAGAGTCACGGGGTCTCAGAAGTATGCTTTTGACTCGTCCACGTGAAGATCTTGTTGTAGTACGTTGTTTTTGTGTTGACAATTATCGATGGAACCTACAACGTCTGGAGAACTTGTTGACAAAACCCGTGAAAATTAAAAGCAACAATATATGCTTTAAGTCCCGTTCAAGGATTTAAGGGATATTTCCAAGGTTATTAGCAAGCCACACCCTCCAAAATTAAACCACCATTTTTAAACCCACGGTTACAAAACTTGTAGAAGGTAATACAATTTGGTAAAATACAAAATGCTTCTCCCTTTTTTTGGTTTCTTTAATCTTATTTTAGTCTCTCATTTTTTATATCTCTAAATAGCACATATTGAGGGTATTTATAAATATAGAAGGGATTCTTAATTTGAATTGATGTCTTTTGAAATGATACACCTCTTCAATTAAAGATCATAATCAAACATTTTATATTCATTGAATCTCATATGTGAATTCATGAATCAATAAAATTAAATTATTAATTTACTGGGACATGACTTGTCAGCACACATCTATGTGTAAAATATTCTAATGATATTTATTTGAAACAATTCTTTCTTTGCCACACTCACACATTGTTTCCAACAAAAGGCTCACCCCATATTGGGTTACCATTTCCATGTATGCAATGATGCAAACACACATTAATATTGAGATGCATTCAAATTGGTCCTGTCATGTGTGCAAGATCAAGCCAAGGATCGACCTGATATGTTAGATGTGGTTTCTTATCTGTCTAATGAAACCATTTCATTAGCTGAACCTAAGCAACCAGCATTTTTCATTAATTCAATACAAAACAAGGCCACACCATCACCTGCTGATATAACAGAAAATTGCTCTACCTATATAACAATTTCAGATTTCAATGGTAGATAAGTTATATGTAAAACTGGCCAAACATGTCATTACAAACAGAGAATTAAAAAGTAAAAAGCCTGTCTAGTACTCCCACACAGACCAATCTCTACGCCTATCAAGCATGTGGGTCAACACTTATGTTAGACCTTTGGATTGCATTAGGTTGAGTGCAGGACATGGCAATTTCTACAAGTTTCCATTCTGAACTTGTATTGTACTCTCCTTCCTTGGATCAACTATGGATTCAATATCTCCATTGTTAAGTTTAGGACTAACCCAATCAAGTAATTGTATCTTGATTCCAAGTGACTCTTCCATCATTGCGGGATGTCCAGTGATTAGCTCAAGCAAAATAATTCCAAAACTGTAAACATCACTTTTTCTATTCAACTTTCCAGAGCCTTGAAACCTACAATATGAAATACGTGTAAAGTATTTGATCTTTTGTTGTCATCATTGTCATATGAAATTCGCTATCAGGATAGATGATTCTATGCTTTCAGTTCATATCTTTAGCATTAAGTAAATGGTTGAAAGCATTAAACATGATCAATAATTGAGTTTAAGGGCGGCCCAGTGCATAAGACTCTTATTAGGTTGAGTCTACGGAGGGATAGATGTACATTGTTAATCCCATAACCAAAGAGGTTAGTCCCCTTGAATTCAAATTCCTGCTTGAATAGTAAAATGAATTATCTTCTTGTCATTATTAAAACATAGAAATAAGAGAGAAGCAGGAGCTGAAATGCACAGCAGTAAAAAATATAGTATATTGTTCACATAGGATGGATAGATATAGAAAATTATTAATAAAAATATAAGCATATCAAAGATGTGTTCCAATGGAAAATTCATCCAGCTTACTTACATGCTAATTCAACAGTAAAGCATCTAATTTCAAACTTGCATGATTCAGAAGAAAACGAGATCAGTACTCACAGGGACGTGACCCTTGGATTGGCATCAGATGTACAAGAAACCCCAGCAAAATTAGTTGGAATGCATGCATCTCCTTGCCAATTTATGATGTTATGAATACCTTTTGATTCTCTTAATTGCATCAGCTGTTTTTGCAAAAAAAAAAATAGAAAGAAAGAAAGGCGGAAATGAATTAACTTTTGCTTTTAGCATTAATAACTATTTTGGTACTTCAGTAAGTTTAAGCATCATGAAGGAAGAGGGCCGAAGAAGAAATGAGGAAAAAAAAAACACCATGTAATGACCATTTTAACCAGGGGTAGCAAAGCAAGAAGTTGGGTTTATGTGAATTTACCTAGAGCCGAAATTGATTGAGTCAGCCATGACCAAATCAAGTATTATTAAGCCCACTATTTCTGACACAGTACGAACCCATTACTATTCTTACGGTTGTTTTATGCTAAAACGAACTGTGAATGTCTGTATGTCTGAGAAAAAAAGAGATCAGCATCTTTCTGCTATGAGTAATTAAATGCAGTTGTGTTCTGGGAGGCGGGAGAGTGCACCATCTTCTTGATAAGTTGCTGAATTCTGTAGTTTTAGTACTCTATATTCTATAAACCTGAAAAGCATTGATCATGGCTGGTAAATCAGATTCTGGGGTGGATTTGATCAAAACACGAAGATGGGTTGCTTGTGTGATATTCTGACCAATTGTAACTAGCTTCAGATGTTGAGTAGTTACGGGCTCTGTGAGGAAGCTCGTATCATTCAAATTAATATCCAAGATCGTTTTCTGGGTTTTTGCTTGCTGTTCGAATTCCAAGAAGTAAAAGTAGCAGAAGTACTGAACTCTCAGTCTGTTGATTATCGTAGATTATCATGGAAGAGTTGAGACTCGGAGACTCTATTGCACTCTTCAATACTTGTGTTGGCAGATCATTGGGATTTTTGGTTCCATTTAAATTAATAGCTACTGATGTGGTGGTTATCCTTGATTCGCCATTGAATTTTTTTTAAACCACACACAACCATGCATATGTACGTATCATGTTTAAACCAACGTCCACAGAACAGTCTCAAAAACAAATATGTACTAAGATGTAAAGTGTAAACTGAGAAGTCCTATGTATGTGTGCGCGCGTGTGCGAGCGCTCAAGGTGTCATATACAGCTTGCGTGTACCTTATGAACCGGTCGTCTCCTAGCCGGCCCGGGGTATACCGGCTCAAGAGATCCAACGGAAGAGAACTGGAGATTGGATAAGTATAACCACCGAGAAGCCATAATTCTAAGAAGAAACAAAAGGAACACCTTTTCCTGCGTTTATGAGGCACACACTTGTGGTGTCTGTTAAGGCAACAAGAATAACCTCAACAGAGTAGTACGATGTGATATCATCAGACATCAAAGTCAACGGTCTTCCAGCGATTGGCACCAAGATAAAGATCGGAAATGGGTTTTGCGTTCTCCAAGTCGTAGTTTCCATGAGCAAGGAAATCTATGAGTATGTACTTGTTATGTCTTCCCTGTTTGGGAGTGAGAGTATAGCAGTTCCTTTCTCCATCTGGAAAACTTCTCAGCGTGTTGAGTTGCTTCCACGTTTGGGATTTGGATAAGCTATAATCTAATGGTAATGTGTGCTTCTCTCCTGTATCTGCAAAACCTGAATCTGGCTTATACCACATGTTACTCTCAGTCTCACTGTCTCGCCTCGTTACGCCTCAATCTATGGCTATGTAGCCTATGAACATAAAAAGAAACATAGCCACGTTAAAGAAGCTTAAAACACAAGGCAGTGAGGAAATGATATAGGTAAAACAAACCCGGTCCAAAAGAAGGCAAAAGGAAGGGAAATACTAAAATGTGGGTGTGTTGAGCTCTTGTCCGTGACAATTATGCAGAAGAAGAGGTAATTTAATTTACCTCAAGGTTGCATCAAGTGGTAAGCGGCTTGTTTCAATTTAAGTAAGACATCGAGTTCGAGTCCTTATATATGCAGTAGCCATCGTTAGGAGACTCATCCACCATTTCCAGATGTGCAACGCGGGTCGGATCCGGATTAGTGGGAACGAAGCTCCGAAGACCGGGCGGGGAAAAAAAATTTATCTGAAGACCATAGATTGACTAGCGCCATAATGTGAGGCCCACTACCCTGTTAGAACGCATACCGAAAAAGAAAAATATTATTACCTATACAGGATTTTACATTTTAAAGTATTCAAATAATATTATAACATTTGAACTGTTGGATACTAATATTAACGTTTATAGATAAAAGGTAAAATTCATTTAAATAAATAAAACAATACGTAATTAAATATCCAATTGATTTTTTTAAAGATTAAGAAAGCTAAACTACTTTACATTATATATTCTAAAATACTTATTTCTAACCTATTAATTTAGAAAAAATGGTAAATATATTAGTTTATTTAATTTATATAATTTCATAAAAATCAAATAAAATTTATATTAAACACCGTAACTATAATATTCCAGTAAAATTGGAGTAACTAAAGGAAACTCGTAGGGGTGAATTTTAACTTCTAGGATGCTCTTCTCAGAATCAACAATGATTCTCTTGTCATGTAGCCATAATTTCTCTTTCAATCATATGACTTTTGAAAGCAAAACTATATGCATTTTAAAATTGCAAAGACAATCTTAATGGCTATTTTCGTAATGAAGCCTTTATTTTTTTTTCCATAAAATACTCCTCTAATTTTAACATAAGATCCATTTTAATAAAAAATGAAATATAAAGTGAATTTTATATTAAAGGTGGATGGAAGTGCAAGGGTTCAAGACAACATTTTCTTAAGTAAAAATCATTATATTTTTTTTAAAAATTAATGGTATAAGATTTTGAACAGCTTATTGATTGGAAAAAAAACTCAATTATGGGAATGCTAAGGCTGAGGCTGGAATGGACCGCCAGGTTGAAGAGGAAAAAAAAATAAAATTTAAAATATTTGATATGAAAAAAACATGTCTTTTTATATACCCATTATCATCTAAATCAGGTATTTAAATATTTGACGTATTGTTTAAGTGCTAAATGTTGACATTTTTTTAATAAAAATTTATAGATCATTTTATCGTAAGGGATTAGACACTTTGGTAGGTTAATTTTTTTAGATACTTGTTTTTTTTATACATAAATTTTAGGTAGGGGGTTGGGCTCACCCACAAGTCAAGGGCAGAGCGAAATCTCCTTTCCTCTTAGGTCATACCAATGTTGGGTAGGTTGAGCCGTCAATTACCTTCAGGCGTTTATATAAGCACTCAGGAGCTAGAATGCCTCCCCAAACGTCGCGACTGAAGTCAAAACAAATTGACCTTCACTGGTATCAAACCCTCTCTTTTTAGTGAGAATGTCCAATACCTTTACTAGCTGAACCCATTAACGGTGGGTTTAGATAGATACTTGTTGAATTGAAAGTAGAATGGGACATTGAATATGAAAAAGTGACGGAAAACAAGAATGGGCCTGGGGGCCCACAAGTAGAAGAAAAATATTGCCCACTGTTGACAAAAGTGCACTACCCCGTACGGGCACCCAATCTCTCATTTTCAAACGAGGGTTAAGGTTCAATGGCTCGAAGGGGAAGTGGATGAGCCCAGGAAATTTACTTTTAAGGGTATAAGAATTAAAATAAAGATAATCTTTTTAATTGTTATACTTTCCGAAAATGATATTTTTAAAAAAATTAAATACGGACCCTTTAGATCAAATTCGGATGATTTGACTTGATCAACT
The DNA here is from genome assembly GCA_025593235.1 of Vachellia pachyceras. Classification (NCBI taxonomy): domain Eukaryota; kingdom Viridiplantae; phylum Streptophyta; class Magnoliopsida; order Fabales; family Fabaceae; genus Vachellia; species Vachellia pachyceras. The sequence goes on from JANTPZ010084860.1 coordinate 16,983, forward strand.
CTTTCTACTAAGCAAAAGTGTACGGAAACTGAATCTGAAAATTTATAGATGGTTGTGATTTTTAAAATTAATGGAAGAGCACTCTGTTCTGATGCAAAGTCCAAAGCAGAGATTTAAGATACACCATGACATGACAAATTTTTAGCATAACTAATTTGGTTATATTCAGAAAAACAATTAAATTAGTTATCTATAATAAATATGCGTTAATCTTCCTAAAATGCACGTTTTCATTGTTAGTAACCCATAAGGGATGCAACTAATAGGGTTATTTTGGGGGACAATGTGATGAATTTAGGAGATATGGTTAATTGAGATCTTATATCAACGATTAAATCCAATCTTCAACTAAATCTTACAGTAGAATAATAGCATGCACAAGGAAACAAACACACTTCTTAATTACCCCACCATGTATAACATGTACACAGCGCATGTCCAACATAAGCATATGCACTAGTAAACGATAAAAAAAATACAAGCAGAAGTAGAAGCAGCATTAACACCTAACAACACATGCAGCAGAATTCTTGTATAGCATCACTGGCTTTACCACATAGTGATTCACTGGCGCTGGACTCAACACCAACACTTGGAGTGCTCTCCTCTTTGTTCTTATCTTTGCTCTCATCTCCCTCCTTCTTCTTCTGCCGGATTATCTTTCTAAATAATTTAGAAGGCAACCCAAACTTCAAAGTTAATGCCAATCCTGTTACAGCTGCAGATCCCCCAACTGCTCCACCCACTATGGCAGCAACATCTGGGTTCGGTTTCCCGGGTGGTGGCGGCGTATTGTTGGCAGTAACTGGTGCGCTAATATTAATGTCCGTTCTACTCAAATTCATAAATTAAATCCCAAGCAGTTCAATAAATAGTAACCAAAACACTAACTCTTGAACTATGATGTCGTTTTACTTTCAATAAATAAAATAACATAAAAATTCGCGTATTTTAATCAGGTATTAGTTATCAGATGTCAAGATAAAAAATCAGATTCTTTCTTTCTTTTTTTAATTGTCACATGTACCTCAAACGCAAACTGCCGGTGTTGTTCTTGTCTATCAAACGTTTTGGAATTGGACCTTCCAGTTTATTGCCAGTCAAGTCACTGCAAATCAACACATTATTGTAAGATATATCTGTGTGTGTTGTTACCATGCATGAAACGTTACAACTTACATATCGTTTAAAATTTTTGAATCTGCCAAAGACTCTGGTATTTTTCCTGTCAAATTGTTGTTTGACAAATCCCTATAAACATGAATGACAAAGTATTAGACGAGCAAATATATGTATGACGACAATGATTAATGTGACCAAGAAAATTAAAAATATGATGACCAAATAACTAATAACTAGTTACTTACAAGACCTCCAATTCTGTGAAGTCAGAGAAATAACTTTCTATTTCTCCACTCAGATTGCTAGAGCTCAAGTTTCTGCAGCCCATATCATATCAGTTTAAGAAAGAAGGCTCTTAATTATTGCTTTGTAATCAAGCAAAAGCAATGAAGAAAAGAAAGATCGGATTATAATTAAAAATCTCATTCAAGGCAACCCTCACGATGGGATTTATGACTTGTGATAAAGAGTCCCTTGGAATCTTTAGGGGGAAAAAAAGCACTTTTGTTGTAAACAGAAAGTTCAATCTCAAAAGACAAATCTGTTGAGTATAAGAGCTCATTAAGCATATAAACAACACTTCACTTGTGAAACCTCTCAATGTGGTACTGATCATAACATAAACTCTAGATATTTTTGTTATATTCATATCATGGCAGTTTTAAAAGACAAGAAATTATCTTCTACTCACATTGAAGTGATTCTTGGAGTGCCCTTCTTGCTGCAATCCAACCCTTCCCATCTATAATCCACTGGACTGCATGGATCTCCTTGCCAACTGATTCTTTTGATAACATACGCATCTTTTATGTCTCGGATAGCAGCAACTGTTATTCCCAACAGAAATTAGGAGCCATTATCTTAACTTGAAGACATTAAATCATGTAAAAAAATGGCATCTCAAAACACAAGGCTCCCACAATATAGGGTCTGTGGAGTAAATGATGTTCATAGTCTTCCATGTGGAGGGATCATTAGTAAGATTTAAACCCTTGACCTCCCCTTTACATATATCATCAACCTTATTGTTTCTCAAAGGCTCAACCTAATGATTTTAAAACATATATAAAAAAAATTAAACAAGTGAACTCACCATCTCTTTCATCAGTTGGAAAATTAACTGGTGGATGGGGGAAAACTTTGTAGATTTCATAAGCATTGAGAATGGCGGGTAAATGTGAATCTGAGGCGATGTTAATAGCACTAACACTATCTCCACTTTTAATGTTCCTAACCAAAGTAGTGGGCTTCATGTGTTCAAGAGCAAAGGACACATCAATCCCATCACTGAATTTAACAGCCATCTTTCTCTGCTGATGATTCTGTGTCTTGCTCACAAAGTCATAAAAATGAAGGTACACATGATAATCAAAACTGATATTGTAATCAGTAATGTTGATAACTAGGGGAACAGATGCGTTCACAGACTCAACCGCACTACTCAGCACTTCTTTTGGCAGTTTGTAAGTATTTTCACTTGTCTCACTGTCAATAGCCATAGAAGATGTATTGATTCTCACTGAGTTTTCCAGCTTTCTATTGAACCAGGACCTTCCATAGATATCATCTGCATATCTGCATGATTAAGGAATAGTCATTAATAATAATTACAGCTGATAATGACAAATCGGAGAGGAAAATTGAACCATTTGAGGTAATGGATTCAGTGATTAATGATTCATACCGGAATCACACTGATAATAATTAAAATAATATATTAATTAAAGTATGCAAAAATATTCACACACACATATATATAACTCTGGAAAGAGTAATATTTAAATAAAAATGAACATTAATAGAATACTCATGTATAAGTCACACATGATATAATAAAATAGAGTCATTAAAGCACAAACATAATAAAATGTGATTTTCTCTCTCTTTGTTTTAACTCAAAACAACAGTGTCGTTTCAAGTTTGAAACAAAAAATGGGACAAGTAAAACCATCCAAAAGTCTTAACTGGACATATCAAGAAACTAATTCACTCTGGACTAACTAGGTGAACCAGTTTGGGTTTTCATATCATGATTATTACATTATCGTGGCTTTACACAGGAATTTAATGAAGTAATGAACAAATAAGGCTGAAGACAGAAGTAATATAATTAACCTGATGTAAGTAGCATCATCTTCAGACATGCCCAGCTTGGAGCGTGACTTGAGTGTTAGGGAACTCCAAGCTGTCTGACCATACCTAGAACTCTGCCATGGAAACACTTCCAACGACGAAATGAAGGGTGTTCCATGGCCTGTGTTTACAAGACATAAGCTGAGTTCATCATCAGTTGTTGGGACATGAATGATCTCGAAACGTACGATGATGTCTCCATGTTCTTTGTTAAATGTTGCCCAGTAATCGACACCAATGTGCAAGTCAAAGGATGGGATTGTTCTTTTATCATCATAGTTTCCATATGAGAAGAATGATCGTACGAGATAGTGTGTGCCTTTATTGCCTGGTGTGATGGGCAGTGTATAGCAATTCCTCTTCCCCATTGGAAAGCTTCTTAGTGTCTTGAGCTGGTTACCAATCTGTTCTTTGGTGTAATTAGACGATACGATACTATGGTCTTCGCCGTATTCAACGAATCTGTTATAATCTGATTGGTAAGGAAGTTTGGTTTTGGGGTCTCTGTTATCCTTTTTTGCTCCACAATCAATCCTTATCCAGTCTGCAACCGGAAAATTACAAGAGTCGTATAAAAACCAATATCAGTATTAACACACCCCTGTTTTCAAATAATAGCCATCACTTTGGTTTTTTACTTTTAATTTTTTGCCAGATGTAATTAATTATAAACTAGACTAAAAAATTTAATTGATAGCCTATATTAGTATATTATAAAAAAAAATGTAATGAGATTTTGTGGGTTAAGTTTCAACCCCTTAAAGCCCAATAATATTACTTAAATTCTATAGTAACCTCTCGGGGAGAGAAGGAAGAAGATAGAAGGATGTAATTCACCTAAATTTTTTTTTTGATTAAAATAAAAGTGGAAAAGGCATGTAGGAAAAATGAGGGTAGCAAACAAGTCAAGGGCCACCAGACGCCTAGTTTGATTAGCACTGGGTTCGAATTGCAGGACAAAAATTGAGACATATAACACTCCTCCTGGTTCTCATTATTTTAAAGTGTCAAGATATATATATATATATATATATGATTCTTCATACTAAAACCGAGAAGCTCCAGGGATCCACACACACATGATGGAAATCATTTTAATGAGCAAAGAAAGAGGGTGATGAGATGAGATGAAAGAGAAGTAGTAGCACTATAATTTACCAGAATTTGCGAGAACTTGGAGTGTTGAGCTGGTAAGAAGGAAGAAGAAGGAAGAAGCAAAAACATGAAAGACCAGAATCCATTGTAGTGTCTTCTTGTTGTTCTTCATATTCATCTTTTAGAAAGCTGAAAATGGTGGCTGCTGTAGAAATTCTAGCTAGGAACGAACCTTGCAGGCTCATTTCCTCCACCGTTAGTATCCCACCAGCTTAAAACAGTGCCTCCAGAAAACGACACATAATTATGTTGCATATTCTCTTTGGACTCTTGTGCATATAATAATAGATGCCCCTAGTGCTCATCAACATCAATTATTCAGTCACAGGGTTGTTAGAAATGTTTAAGACGTACGTCAGCATCCCACCTCATCTGCTTCCCAGCGCATGACTTATACATCCATAATTCAGTCTTTAATACAAGAGTCAGAGTTAGTTGATTTTTTTAAAATATTAAATACGATAAATAAATTAAGGATTGAATCATCATTGTCATCATCTAAAATATTTATGTGTATTTTATATATTAGCTTATAAGTCAGAAAAATTAATTTAACGAAACATGATAAATGTATCAATTAATTAATTTACACTTTTGACTTTTCTAAAATAAATTTATATTCTTTATGAAAGGGATGAGAATATGTGGTTTGAATGAATGAGTACGAACGTAGGTGATTTTGCAGAGAGAAAGGCAAGGGAAATGAGTTGGTGTTGTCGCTATAGTGAGAGGCAAAATAAAAGAAATAATGGTGATTGTGACTGGTACCTTGATTGCAATGTGCACTGCTTTGTAATTTTCTTTTTCAATGTACTTATCTTATCCCTCTTATAAGGCACCTTTTTTTTTTATAAAGAATGAGTTGTACCTATTATTAAATGAAATATTAATTACATTTTTTAAAAGAGTATTTATATTTAAAGTTTGAAGCAATTTTTCCCTTTTAAACATATAATTTATTATTTTAAATATGAATAAATTTTAAACATATTTTTTAAAAATTTAATAATTTAAGTACGTCTCTTTAGTTTTAATAATGTGATTGGAGGTGTTTTATAATAAAAATCAGAGGGGTATAACTTTTTAAAATTCCCAGATCTCTTTTGGCATAAAAAAAATTGTGATGATCACAAACCTAAATAAGAGTATATCCCATAAGCCTAACCAATTGGAGAAGCCTGTGACTTAATTAAAGTCCACACCGCATTAATGCGATGATCACAAGTCTCAAAGGAAATTTCAATCACAAATGATTCGTCTATTAAAAGGAAGAGTCCCTTAAACTTATAAACAGTACACTTTTCATGTGAGGATGTGGAACTCATAACAAAAATAAATGAACGAACATTTTTATTTCTAATCATTCGTTTAGCTTACCTTCTACAGTTAGTTAAAAAAAAAAAAAAATTTCATGCGCCTGCTGATGAAATTTCCACAAGAGATGATCAAAGTACAAACCCACTCAAATGGCTCAAATTCTTATGTTTGGCTTTCTTAATCATAGTTAGCAACATCAAGCTCCTATAATACAACAAATCCAGAACCTTCGATGCATATAAACGCATTGTTAGAACAAAGCAAAAACAACCAAACGGTTTAAATAGAGACCAACTTTGCCATATATTCATAAATCAATGCTTTAACATCACCTTCTTCACAGCACCCTCACAAAAGAGACCAACTTTTTATGGTGAACAAAAGTCAACAAATATATCTGCAGTTTGAAGTTCAATATGATGAATTGAAGGATATTGTTGAAAATTATGAAATCTTTCTTTTCTAAAAAGAACTATAAGGAAAAAGAAAAAGTGAAGAATGAAAATCGCTTCAAGGCATATAATGTGGCAAGAAACCTCTGAGTGAAACTCCCTGTATCCTTGCCTTGATGTCTGAGAAAGTAACTTCACTGAAACTTCTCTGCCATCTTGCAGAGTGCCAAGATAAACTTCTCCAAATCCTCCTTTCCCAGTTACAGTTTTTAAGTTACAGGTAATTCTAGTAATCTCTCTCAGAGAAAATACTTGTTTCTTTGATTTATCCCGCCCATTTTTCTTAAGTGCTATAAACATCACAGCAACAATGTAAACAACAATAACCACACCGTTCACAATATTTCTTCAAAAAAATATATTGTGCACTTTCAAAAAGGATATGTAGATTCTTAAGTCTTCTCTCTTTCTTTTCGCTTATAAGTTATGAAGCAAAGTTCAAAGGCTACATGAGAAGAGGAAGAAAATTTCGTTCTCTGATAAATCGGATTTCTTTTGATATGGAATCAAGCTTTTTTGATGCAGGTGGATTATAAGGACTACAAGTTCAAAAGCCATGATAAAAACAAAATGATGGTTGCCACAAACACTGCCAAAGACATAAGAAGCAGGAAAATGTCTCATTGTTTCTTCCTTTTGATTCTCATGTTCAGGAGATGAATAAGGGCACCTAATACTGAAACCGCCATGGATGCTGATATACAAGCAATGAGGACGGTAGCATGCTTCTTTGTCTCACACGATTTAGCCAAACAAAGACCTGGATTTCCTTCCAAACTAGCCGCCCAAAAAAAAACAGATCATAACATGCAAGAATGTCGAATATAATTAAAGGAATCAGACCAATGGTTTGAACATCAAAAAACGCAATTTGACATTGATGTCAAACAATGGAGCTACATCATGACAAAGGTGACTCATGTTTATCAAACCAAAGCACAAGTTAAAAGTAGGGGGAAAAAAGCCAAAATTTGAACAAGAAACCTTAATGATAAAGAGGCTTTAGACTTCAGCCATAGTGATTTGGGGATTGAACCTGTGAGCTGATTCCCTGTCAAATTGCTGCAAAGACTATTATGATAAATGTGGTGAAAGGACATGGCTGAGGAAGTTACTCTGCGAATGATAAGGGAGCTTAACTTACAGGACTTCCAAATCTGGTAACTGCGCAAAATATTCAGGAACTTCTCCTGTCAGTTTGTTATATGATAAATCTCTGCCTAAAAGTTATCATTTAGATGAGAAGAGTTCAAAATTTGCAAGTTTTCAGCCACTGAAGCCTTATGGATATAAAGAAAAAGAAAAGGAAAACTCACAAGTACCGAAGTTTAGTAAATTTTGAAAATGAAGCATCTAGCTTCCCTGTTAGTCCCCTAGAACTCAAATTCCTGCTTGAATAGTAGAATGATTATTAAAACATAGAAATAAGAGAGAAGCAGGAGCTGAAATGCACAGCAGTAAGAGATATAGTATATTGTTCACATAGGATGGATATATATAGAAAATTATTAATAAAATATAAGCATATCAAAGATGTGTTCCACTGGAAAATTCATCCAGCTTACTTACATGCTAATTCAACAGTTGAGCATCTAATTTCAAACTTCCATGATTCAGAAGAAAACGAGATCAGTACTCACAGGGACGTGACCCTTGGATTGGCATCAGATGTGCAAGAAACCCCAGCAAAATTAGTTGGAATGCATGCATCTCCTTGCCAATTTATGATGTTATAAATACCTTTGATTCTCTAAATTGCATAAGCTGTTTTTGCAAAAAAAAAAAAAAAAAAAGGCGGAAATGCATTAACTTTTGCTTTTAGCATTAGTAACTATTTTGGTACTTCAGTAAGTTTAAGCGTCATGAAGGAAGAGGGCCGAAGAAGAAATGAGGAAAAAAACACCATGTAATGACCATTTTAACCAGGGGTAGCCAAGCAAGAAGTTGGGTTTATGTGAATTTACCTAGAGCCGAAATTGATTGAGTCAGCCATGACCAAATCAAGTATTATTAAGCCCACTATTTCTGACACAGTACGAACCTATTACTATTCTTACGGTTGTTTTATGCTAAAACGAACTGTGAATGTCTGTATGTCTGAGAAAAAAAGAGATCAGCATCTTTCTGCTATGAGTAATTAAATGCAGTTGTGTTTTAGGAGGCGGAAGAGTGTACCATCTTCTTGATAAGTTGATGAATTCTGTAGTTTTAGTACTCTATAAACCTCAAAGCATTGATCATGGCTGGTAAATCAGATTCTGGGGTGGATTTGATCAAAACACGAAGATGGGTTGCTTGTGTGACATTCTGACCAATTGTAACTAGCTTCAGATGTTGAGTAGTTACGGGCTCTGTGAGGAAGCTCGTATCATTCAAATTAATATCCAAGATCCTTTTCTGGGTTTTTGCTTGCTGTTCGAATTCCAAGAAGTAAAAGTAGCAAAAGTACTGAACTCTCAGTCTGTTGATTATCGTAGATTATCATGGAAGAGTTGAGACTCGGAGACTCTATTGCACTCTGCAATACTTGTGTTGGCAGATCATTGGGATTTTGTTCCATTTAAATTAATAGCCACTGATGTGGTGGTTATCCTTGATTCGCCATTGAATTTTTTTAAAACCACACACGACCATGTTATCATCTTTAAACCAGCGTCCACAGAACAGTATGTACTAAGATGTAAAGTGTCATATACAGCTTGCGTGTACCTATGTATGTGTGTGTGCGCGTGCGAGCGCTCAAGGTGTCATATACAGCTTGCGGGTACCTTATGAACCGGTCGTCTCCTAGCCGGCCCGGGGTAGACCGGCTCAAGAGATCCAACGGAAGAGAACTGGAGATTGGATAAGTATAATCACCGAGAAGCCATAATTCTAAGAAGGAAACAAAAGGAACATCTTTTCCTGAGTTTACGAGGCACACACTTGTGGTGTCTGTTAAGGCAACAAGAGTAACCTCAACAGAGTAATACGATGTGATATCATCAAAATTAATGGTCTTTCAGCGATTGACACCAAGATAAAGATCGAAAATGGGTTTTGTGTTCTTCAAGTCGTAGTTTCCATAAGTAAGGAAATCTCTGAGTATGTACTTGTTATGCCTTCCCTGTTTGGGAGTGAGAGTATAGCAGTTCCTTTCTCCATCTGGAAAACTTCTCAGCGTGTTGAGTTGCTTCCTCGTTTGGGATTTGAATAAGCTATAATCTGATGGTAATGTGTACTTCTCTCCTGTATCTGCAAAACCTGAATCTGGCTTATACCACAGGTTACTCTCTCTCACTGTCTCGGTAGCCTCCTCAATCCCACAATCTATGCCTATGTAGCCTATGAACATAAAAAGAAACATAGCCACGTTAAAGAAGCTTAATACACAAGACGGTAAATGATAGAGGTAAAACAAACCCAGTCCAAAAGAAGGCAAAAGGAAGGGAAATACTGAAATGTGGGTGTTTTGAGCTCTTGTACGTGACAATTATGCAGAAGAAGAGGGAATTTAATTTACCTGAATCATCGGAAGAGGTAATTTAGGAGTGTGAAGGTACCAGGCTTGAGTTGTGAAGAGGAATGAAGAAGGAAGCAAGTAAAAGCAGAGTCAATTCTGAAGCAATCTTCATGTTTGATGCTCTGCCACTTTCAGTTCAAATACCTGCCGGCATGGCTCGCTCATGAACACAGAGATAAGAAAAAGAGGGAGACGAAGGACGTACCCATGGCTGTGAAGTCCATAGATTGACTTGGCGCCATAATGCGAGGCCCACTACCCTGTTAGAACTCAAACCGAAAAAGAAAAATAATCAAATAATATTATAACAGAAAGTGGCAGAAAAATATTTGAATACTAATATTATAATATTGTTAGATACTAATATTAGTGTTTATAGATAAATATTATAATGTTAGTGTTTATAGAAAAATATTATTATATTTTTTAAAAATTAATGGTATAAGATTTTGAATAAAATAATATCAAAATGGAGGGGTCGCAGTACTTATCTATTTATTATATATAGATACTGTTGGAGTGAGAGTATTTATGAGGGACAACTCGTGTATTGGCAAACTCACTTAGGCCCGTTTATACATTGGAATTGGAATTGGAAGTTGGGAATTGGAAATGAAATTGGAATCCAGATTTTTGGATGTTTGCTATGTTAGAACTTACTTCCATGGAAGTGATTATTCCACCAAAATGAATTCATTGGATTCCATGGGTAGACCCATGGAACCATCTCACTTCCATGGAAGTGAGATTTTAGGATCACAATGCCCTCATTTATTTTATTTATTTACCATTTCATCCCCTTCCCAAGTCAGCACCTTTCACCGGCGTCCCTTTCTCCGACATCAGACCTCCAGCATCCCTTGCTCCTCAACCGGCCGTCGTTTCGCCAGCATCGGTGTAGCGGAGGTTACGAAGGCAAACTACGATTCTTGCAACACCTCATCTTTTCTTAGGATTTACAATAACCCACCGGTGAGGGTGACTCTGAACAAGATCGGCAGGCATTATTACATCTGTGCGGTCCCCGGTCATTGCGCCGGCGGGCAAAAGCTGGCCATCAACGTCACCGGTGCCTCCTCCCCCGCAACGTCTCCATCCCTTTCTCCGTTGAAGGCTCCGTCGCCATCGTCCTCGTCTTCTCCGTCTCCGTCGTCGAAGGCTCCGTTGCTTCTCAATGGATTTTGATTCTCCGGCTTCGTTGCTCGCTATTCTCCTGGTCGAAGACAATTTTTTTTAGTGTGGACATTTTGGTAGTTTCACACTATATATGTATATTTTAATTAAAAATTATATCTAACTTCTTCCATCCTACCAAACAGGTTTTAAAATCCACTTCCACTTTCAACAAAACCATTTCCATGTACCAAACGGGGCATTATACTAATGCTAAGGCTGAGGCCTGGAATTGACCGTCAGGTTAAAAAGGAAAAAAATTAAATTTAAAATATTTGATAGGAAGAAAAATATGTCTTTTTATATGCTTATTAGAATATTATTATTTGCTAAGCTTGGGTATTCTTTTATTGAAGTAAAATATTTAAGGTATTGTCAAATGCTAAATGTTAACATCTTTTTTAATAAAAATTTAAAAATCAATTTATCACGTTGTAAAAGATTAAACACGTATGGTAAATTTAAACCCTAATTTTTTAGATACTCGTTGAATTGAAAGTATAATGGAGCATTGAATATGAAAATGTGAGGAAACACAAGATTGAGCCCGCGGGTTAAGGTTCAATGGTTCAAGGGTAATGGGACGAGCCTAGGAAATGTACTTTTAAGGGTATACAAATTAAAATAAAGATAATATTTTTAATTGTTATACTTTTAAAATTAAAATTAAAATAAAATAAAGAAAATGATATTTTAAAAAGTCAAATATAGATCAGAATCATTTAGATCAAATTCGGATGATTATGATCTAAAGCTCTTTCATATTAGGTAAAAGTGTACGGAAACTCATTCTGAAAATTTATAGATGCTTGTGATTTTGAAAATTAATGAAAGATCACTCTTTTTTTATGCAAAGTCCAAAACAGAGATGTAAGATATATCATGACATGACATATTTTTAGTATAACTAATTTGATTAAATTAAGAAAATTAATTAAGTTAATTATATTTAATAAAATACGTATTAATTTTTCTAAAATGCACTCTTTCATTGTGACTCACCCTTAATTGATGCAATTAATAAGAATTTTTTGGGGGAGAATACGATGAATTTAGGAGACATGATTGATTGAGATATTATATATATCAAATAACCAAATACAATCTTCAACTAAATCTTACATTGAAAACAGTAGAATAATAGTGTGTACAAAGAAACAAACGCACTTCTTAATTATCCCACTATATATAAACATGCATGTACATAGCGCATGTCCAACACAAGCATATGCACTAGTTTACAATAAAAATGCAAGCAGATGTAGAAGCAGCATTAACACCTAACAACACATGCAGCATAGTTCTTGTATAGCATCACTGGCCTTACCACATAGTGATTCACTGATGCTGGGCTTAACAGCAACACTTGGAGTGCTCTCCTCTTTGTTCTTATCTTCGCTCTCATCTTCCTCCTCCTTCTTCTGCCGGCTTATCTTCCTAAGTAAATTAGAAGGCAACCCAAACTTCAAAGTTAATGCCAATCCTGTTACAGCTGCAGATCCCCCAACTGCTCCACCCACTATGGCACCAACTGGTGGGCCACTCTTATCGTTGTTGGCACCAGCTGGTGGGCTACTCATCCCGAGCGTACTGTTGGCACCAATTGTTCCGTTATTCGTCGCGACCGTATCGTTGATGTCCGTTCTATCCAAATTCAAAAATTCAATCCCAAATAGTTCAATATATAGTAAGCATAACACTGACTCTTGAACTATGATGTCGTTTTACTTTCAATAAACAAAACAACATAAAAAAATGTGCGTAATTTAATCAGGTATTAGTTATCAGATGTCAAGAGATAAACACCAGATTCTTTCTTTCTTTTTTTAATTGTCACATGTACCTCAAACGCAAACTGCCGGTGTTCTTCTTGTCTACCAAACGTTTTGGAATTGGACCGCTCAGTTTATTCCCAGTCAAGTCACTGCAAATCAACACACTATTGTAAGATATATCTGTGTGTGTTGTTACCATGCATGAAACATTACAACTTACATATCGTTTAAATTTTTTGAATCTGCTAAAGTCTCTGGTATTTTTCCGGTCAAATTGTTGTTTGACAAATCCCTATAAACACGAATGAAAAAGTATTAGACGAGCAAATATATGTATGACGACAATAATTAATGTGACCAATAAAATTAAAAATATGGTGACCAAATAATTAATAACTAGCTAGTTACTTACAAGACCTTCAATTCTGTGAAGTTAGAGAAATAACTTTCTATTTCTCCGCTCAGATTGCTAGAGCTCAAGTTTCTGCAGCCCATATCATATCAGTTTAAGAAAGAAGGCTCTTAATTATTGCCTTGTAATCAAGCAAAAGCAATAAAGAAAAGAAAGATCGGATTATAATTAAAAATCTCATTCAAGGTAACCCTCACGATGGGATTTATGACCTGTGATAAAGAGTCCCTTGGAATCTTTACCCGAAAAAAAAAAGCACTTTTGTTGTAAACAGAAAGTTCAATCTCACTTCATCAAAAAAAAAAAAAAAAGAAAGTTCAATCTCAAAAGACAAATCTGTTGAGTATATGAGCTCATTAAGCATATAAACAACACTTCACTTGTGAAACCTCCCAATGTGAAACTGATCATAACATAAACTCTAAATACTTTTGTTATATTCACATCATGGTGGTTTTAAAAGATAAGAAATTATCTTCTACTCACATTGAAGTGATTCTTGGAGTGCCTTTCTTGCTGCAATCCAGCCCTTCCCATCTATAGTCCACTGGCCTGCATGGATCTCCTTGCCAACTGATTCTTTTGATACCATACGCATCTTTTGTGTCTCGGATAGCAGCAACTGTTATTCCCAATAGAAATTAGGAGCCTTTATCTTAACTGAAGACATTAAATCGTGTAAAAAAACGGCATCTCAAAACACAAGGCTCCCACAATATAGGTTCTGTGGAGTAAATGATGTTCATAGTCTTGCCTATGGAGGGATCATCAGTAAGATTTAAACCCTTGATCTCCACGTTACACATATCATCAACCTTATTGTTTCTCAAGGCTCAACCTAATGATTTTAAAACATATATGAAAAAAATTAAACAAGTGAACTCACCATCTCTTTCATCAGTTGGAAAATTAACTGGTGGATGGGGGAAAACTCTGTAGATTTCATAAGCATTGAGAATGGCGGGTAACTGAGAATCTGATGCGATGTTAATAGTACTAACACCATGTCCACTTTTAATGTTCCTAACCAAAGTAGTGGGCTTCATGTGTTCAAGAGCAAAGGACACATCAATCCCATCACTGAATTTAATAACCATCTTTCTCTGCTGATCATTCTGTGTCTTGCTCACAAAGTCATAAAAATGAAGGTACACATGATAATCAAAGCTGATATTGTAATCCGTAATGTTGATAACTAGGGGAACAGATGCATTCACAGACTCAACCGCACTACTCAGCACTTCTTTTGGCAGTTTGTAAGTATTTTCTCTTGTCTCACTGTCAATAGCCATAGAAGATGTATTGATTCTCACTGAGTTTTCCATTTTTCTATTGAACCATGACCTTCCATAGATATCATCTGCATATCTGCATGATTAAAAAATAGTCATTAATAATAATTACAACCGATACTCACAAATCGGAGAGGGAAATTGAACCGGTTGAGGTAACGGATTCAGTGATTAATGATTCATACGGAAGCACACTGATAATAATTAAAATAATATATTAATTGAAGTATACAAAAATATTCACACACACATATATATAACTCTTGAAAGAGTAATATTTAAATAAAAATGAACATTTATAGAATACTCATGTATAAGTCACACGTGATATAATAAAATAGAGTCATTAAAGCACAAACATGATAAAATGTGATTTTTTTTTGTTTATTTTAACTCAAAACAACAGTGTCTTTTAAGTTTGAAACAAAAAATGGGACAAGTAAAACCATCCAAAAGTCTTAACTGGACTTATCAAGAAACTAATTCACTCTGGACTGACTACGTGAAACAATTTGGGTTTTCATATCATGATTATTACATTATCGTGGCTTTACGCATGAATTTAATGAAGTATAAGGCTGAAGACTGAAGTAATATAATTAACCTGATGTAAGTAGGATCATCTTCAGACATGCCCAGCTTGGAGCGTGACTTGAGTGTTAGGGAACTCCAAGCTGTCTGACCATACCTAGAATTCTGCCATGGAAGCACTTC
>JANTPZ010084861.1:0-10803 GCA_025593235.1 Vachellia pachyceras
CTCTCACCGCCACAGGCGCCAGCACAGTCTAGAGAAAATTTACGATCCTAAAGATACTGGAACACCGGTTGTATCGAAGGAAATCCAGGAGATCGTCCACCCGCCTGGACCCAACCAGCACCACCCTGCGCCACTGCCGGAGATCCATGCTGACATTGGAAAATCAGAACACCGGGTTATGGTGTTTTCCAATCGGATTTCCTGTGGAGAGAGCAGGGGTACGGCCTTGAGTGCTTCTGAGGTGAGGCCATCTTTGGGTGGTGGGAGTATTGGGCCAGAAGTTTCGCATTCGGGGTGGGGAAGATGGTACACTCTGAGAGAGCTTGAAGCTGCTACTAATGGGTTGTGTGATGAAAACATGGTTGGAGAGGACCGGGATGCCGGAATGAAGAACCCATAAAAAGCAGAGTTTGGACGGGAGCGGATTCTTCAAGTGTTGTTGTGTTGTTGATGAAGGAAGAAGACGATATTTTAAGTTTTTATTTTTTTAATTTATGAAATGGCTGTCAACTAGGATTTAAGCAGAGTGAGTTGTGTGGTATGCAGAATTCATTTCGATGAATATGGATATGAAAATGAATATGGATGTAGATATGGAAATGAAAATGAGGTTTAAAATATGTTTGGTATGTAATAGAAATGAGCTATATTTTTAGATGAAAAGATCTAAAAGCCCTTCTAAATTAAAAAAAAAATTAACTTTTAAAACTACCTAAATCAAATTAAAAATTTTTTAAAAAATTTTTAAATGGAATTATCTCCATGGATTTACAAATTCAAGCTTTTGAGATGAAATTGTAAATCTATGGTTTTGATGGAATTGGCTTCCATGTGGAAGCCAATTCCATGGTACCAAACATGCATGCATATAGAAATCAATTCCATTTCCATATCCATGCCTCCAAATTCCATGGTACCAAACGTGCCATTTGTGTTTTATAATCAATTAGGCCCCGTTTTGTACATAGAATTGATTTTGATGGAAATAGATATTGAGATGGAGATGGATATGGACTTTAAATTACGTTTGGTATCTCATGGAAATAAAGATGGAATCCATGTCTTTTTTTTATGAATGTTGATTTTTTTTTTGGAAATGTAACAAAAAAGACTATTTTGCATAAGGGAGGATATTTTAGTCCAAAAAATTTGGGCTCAATGGAACCCAAATGAATTCCATAAGTTTGGGTATGGAATTGAAATTGGGTGTTTAGGTGGAACTGAATTCCATATAGAATTGTAATTCTATCATACCAAACATGTCAACATCATGGAATTCAATTCCAATTCCATTTCCATCCTCCCATTTCCACCATACCAAACAAAGCATTACAAATCACATTTTTCAACTTAGCAAGCCATGTGAACATTGCTATGTTTGGTATGATGGAGTTGGGAGGTGGAATTAGAAATGGAATTCATTTCCTATGTTTGATATTGTAGAATTGGAGGATGGAATTGGAAATGGAAATGGAATTCAAAATGAGTAGAAATAAATTCTATGATATAACCCATGAAATTGTATTCAATTCCGTGAAATTGATTTTTTGGCTCCATATTTTTTTTATATTTATATATATTTCCATCTCCATTTCCATATCCATTACCATTTCCACCAAAATCAATTCCAGCGTACCAAACGATCTGCGGTGAAACTTAACATGTTAACATCAAATAACATTGATACAGATTTAACTCTTTCATACTCCTAAAAAAACTTTTAAAGCAATATTTAGATTAAATTAAAACTTTTAAGATAAAAATAGCCTTTGTCCCTTTCATTTTTTAAAAAAAATGAAATTCTCCTGATTTATAATTATAAAAGTGTTATTCTTCTTGTTCTATTACTTCTTAATTTTAATCATTTTCAGTTTTAGTAAATTCCATCTTCTTGTTCTATTAAATCTTAATCATTTTTAGTTTTAGTAAATTCCATTTATCGATTTTCATACTTTTCTAAATATATGCATAGCTACATTAATTTTTTTTAATAGAAACGAATAGATTAGGTTATCAATAAAAAATTTCTGTACTAATGAACAGTTGAATTAGAGTATCTACCTACTTCTTCAAGCATATGATTGAAGATTATTTACATTATTTAACTACTCGTAATAAAAGTTCATAACATTCAAGTTTATAAGTAGATAATTCGGCATAATAAGTGATTAGTTGATTTTTAATCAATGCGTTTTAAACAAAATAATATGAGGGTAACCTTATTTTAAAAGTTACTAAATTAGGGCACAATCAGAGTGATGTTGAGCTTTTGGTTTTTGATTTTAAAATACAATCTTAAAGACAAACGGTTAAATAACGTTGAGTTAGTTTTTAATACTATTTTAAAACAGATTTTATTTAGATTTAAAAATCATAAAAATAGGTTTTAAGATTTTGAGTTTGTTTTGAAAAATTTATTCCGCTCCCCTTTCTCCTTCTGCCCTAATCGACAACTTCCGACTTTGAAGGAGATCACGGTAAGCTTTCTTCTGTTCTTTCTTTTATTTCTATTATGGTATTATTCTACTTCCCTTTCTCCTTCTCTTCTTTCTTTGATTTCGATTCCATTAACATTCCTTCATCCAAAACACGCCATAAACGAGTCGTCATTATCCATTAAATCCAACCATTATTTCACGTCTGGAGCGAACGGATTCAAGGAAGCTCCGGAAAATCAAATGAAGGTGGATGTGTGCAATAAGGTGACGGACTTGAAGAAGCTCACGATCGATGCCTTGTCTCACGGGACTATTACCCTCTCGCCCAAGAGAACTTTCATTAGGGTGTGCAGCACGCCCTCTTGTATAGCCTAGCACCCCCTCTTGTCCATCCGATGTAGGACTTCACAGTCATCCCGTAATAGGCTCCCTGGGCCAACCTGCAACCATCCTCGATGCGGGGCCCACACACCAAACCGGCCCCACGAGGGCTGGCTCTGACACTACTTCTCACGAGGCCATTACCCTCTCCCTTAAAAGAACTCTCATGAGGATGTGCAGCGGCTCACTTATATAGCTTGACACCCTCTTGCATCCATCCAATATGAGACTTCACGGTTATCCTGTGACACTTAGCGCTGGTGAATAATCATGCTAATACAGGAACTCCGTCGATACACAATCCGATTTGACTTCTTTTGTGTGAGTGATTAAAATACAGGCTTTACTACATGAATCAAAGGTCTGTTGGAACTTGTGAATCCGTATTTTGAAACTTTTTTAACCAAGTTGCCAAACAAGTTTTCTTGAGTCAATGAAAATGTTGATTTATGATTTTAAACATTTCAACTCCATTACGTTCATTAGTGACATCTTGCCTAGTGCAATGTCTTATTCAAAAAGTGTGTGGGAAAAAAAAATTTCAACAGTACATGTAAACTAAGGTAAAAGGCATCTCGAAGTCCATAAAAAATCTCGAAATCTGTAAAATCATCTCAAAATCAATAAAATTATCTCGAAATCCATAAACTTCTTTCTTCTAATGGATTCTCAAACACATATGATGTCATTTAAGGCGCAAATCAATGCCTTTTTTTTTTGGTGTTATTAAAAAAATTCTAATTGACTTCGAACAGCATCACGGTACATTTTTAATTGTTTAATATACTTGTGGATGCATTGTGGGCCCCAATTTATAATTTAATTTAAAGAAAGTTAAAATACATTTTTGTTCCGAAATCTTCCACAGAGTATCACCGGCTGACTTGCAACTTCCGAAATCTCCCCAGTTGAAAAGCGTCTTTTTCTATATTTCTTTTGTGGTTATTCTTAGTATATTTAGTCTTTTTCTATATTCTTAGTATATTTAGTCTTCATTTGTGACTTTATTGATAGATCACTGCAATTTTAATTCGATTGGAACTCAACTTTTAATTTAACTTAATGGATCTAATCTTTATAATTTTAACTATTTTATAATTCAATCCTTATATTTTAGAAAATAAATCATATATAATAAAATATCTTGAACTATATTATAAAACGGTTAAAACCACGTAACTGTGTTACTATAGAGACTGAATTGCACTAAGTCATAATTCAAGAACTGGGTTAAAATCAAACTAAAAGTTGAAAGACCAAAATAGTAATTTTCCCAAAAATATAAATGTAGAGAAACTAGTTATGATTCAAAGTACAATACAATAATCATATTAACTCCTAACATTTAATCTCGAATACAAGTTTGGAACTTGCAAGCATTTGGACAAGTAAACCACAAACAAATTATTTCTTATTTCTGGCATTAATTGGGAGGCACCCTTTCTGTTATACATCTTTTTTTTTTTTTGCCGAACCCTTTCTGTTGTACATCTAAACCATACATTATAAAATATTCCCATACAAATTCCTATCCCACAATTTGTCCTCTAAGACTTGTATATATTTTTTTAAGTATGAATTATTACAAATGCATATTTTACAGTCAAATCATCATGTTCCTTGCGAGATCCTGCATGAACATCTGAGAGAGGTTGCAGTGTCAGGCATTAATCTTTAAGCTTCGCAGATGGCTGGCTACCAGGAAGTAAAGTGGATTTCTCCCACCAAGGGTGAGGATGAACAGCAGCCAATGACAAGCATTCAAGTTTATTAACAGTATAAACTCTTATACACAGCCTTGATCAGTCATAGCTTGAGCAATGGTCAGAAATGCAGAGATGACAGCTCCGTGAACCAAAGCCCTAACCAAGCAAGCATGCAGGTTTTAAGTACGACTGCGATTCGGCTCATACGTAAACACACGCACACACGAATGATAAAGAGATTAAAGTCAAACCATAAACCAGATACAAACATATTATATCCACACTAATTTTTAAGAAATTATGGGTGTCAATACAGAGATATTGTGAGCTAAACTTAAGCATTGTGAGTTCATTGCTCAAATGGATCCTACATACGAAGTGCCTTCTTCAAAAATTGTGTTGACAATATTTACTAAGAAATAGAGAGAATCCAGATCTCAATGTATAAACGAAATAAACCATCCTCGTCGTATAGAGAGATTTTTGTTTAGCCTCGTTAGAATGTAATTGTAAATCAAACTAATGATAAATAGGCATCAACGTTTCAAACGCATCACATGCATATATGATTAGTTTGGTCTATAAAGGAATGAAGAGAAAGTGAATTGGAAGGGAAACTAAAAAAATGGATAAGATAGATGGAAAATAACAATTTATGACTCTACTTGAACAAAATATAAAAAGGATAGATAAATAATGATGACAAAGGCATAATGGACATTGTAGAATCATTTTTTCACTTTCCCTTGCACATACATATTTTTTAAAGGCATCACACAAAGGCCATCTGAAAGAGCAAGGCATCCTTGCTAAAATGAAGAACCCGTACTGTGTCACTTACCATTTGAATTCAACCGACATTGATTGTTATTTTTACTGATAACTATCCTCACATCATTATATTCTCGTAATTGAGTATATTCCATGATTACGAATGTTGGACAGCTCTCCATAGAACGAGGTCACAAATTTGTTATGCGGGAAGAAAGAAAATTGAAAGGATGAGAGGCTAGAGTTAATCAATCAGATAGCTTACTAGTAGCGTATTAGCCCTGGAAAAAATGCAGCAAACCATACAGTAATTAGCATGAGTGGTACAGCACTTACTCAGGACTTTCTTTTTGATAACCAAAGTCAGATGCTGCTTTGATAGCTCGCTGATAAGTCTGTTTCATTGCTTCCTACATAAAAAAAAATAGCCACTCTGATTACAGATACAAATGTGACAGATCAGAGACAGTCCCTAAAGGGGGAGGAAGAAAAAGAAAAATGAAGTGATACTTTACAATACATCAGAATCCCATAGCAGCACAAACATAAACAATATATAAAAATAGTTGCTTCACTGAATTTACAGATTTCATGTTCACTTTCAAGGGAAACATGTCAGATATCTTGTAAACCCAAAAATAGAACTAGTGTGGATTCAGTTAATTTGCTTGGAAAGTTTGAATGTATTCTCAAGAATTATGTTTGCAAGGCTAAAAGAAACTTCGAAATGCTAATAAAACGACCCATACAGAATAAGCTTTCTTAGCCTTTTGTAGAGTTAAGACCCAATAGAAAAAGGGCCAAACACTTCATTTATATGAAGATGATATTGATGATAACAAGGTTGGTGGTGATATAGGTGGAGATGATAGTGGTGAGGAAGGTGGAGACAATGATCTAGATTAGATGTTTGTTGAACTTTTATTCACGTTTAAGATTTGATCATTTTAAATGATTATTTATGAATAGACTTTATTGGAACTCCTATTTTGAGTAATGGGTAACATGTATAAATTTATATTAAATTAGTATAATTTGAAACGAATTTGAATGAAGTTTATTGCTTCCTAACTAGGATTTTTTTTTGAAATTTGTATTTATTTCTCTGGAGAAGTTAAAACTAGGATTCAAAGGGGTGATATGCAGCATTGATAGCATGTTGGGAAGATAGGAAAAAAGCAAAAGTTTGGAATATTATTGAAAGACTCGATGATTGTAGAACCACCAACTTGCACTTCGATCATAACTAAGACCACACTAAGACACCTACCCTTCGCTTTGAATACATTAAAGTAACTCTTTGAATACACTGCAAGACTTTACAAAACCCTTTATGAACACTAAAGCGTTGACAGAAAATGAAAATATTGCATTTCTAGAAACTGTTCAACTAATAAACTTGAACATTGAATGCTATTCACTTGTACAGAAGAATTATTTATAAGAGGGAGATTATGTAAATTTGAAAACAAACTAACAAACCATATGATAGTTCTTAAAAATACAAATTATGATCAATAGGAAAACATAATTCGATGTACCTGCAATTTAGATTCAAAATCCTCTGGTGACCACTGCATCAAATTGCACTGATGATTCAATTCAAGTTCTCCAGCCACAACCTGCAAGCAAGGATAACTAGGATCAGATAAAGGCCATCCAACGCTTTGACAACATGTTCTTGTAGAATCTGCCATAAACTTGACAATAAAATGTGCTAATTATTCCAACATGAGCATGTGATAAAAATTTTGCATTTTGAAATTTTTGTTAGGCGCAGCCAGACCAGAGCTTTTAACGGTACTATTAGGTTGCTTTAACAATTGCTTTAGTCATACTCATTAAGATCACACTACACAAACATCAATGAATTGCTATAAAATGCTAAACTAAAAAAGAATGTCTTTCCAGTCAATTTAACCGTAAAAAAAACGAAAGCTTCATGAATATTAGTTGCTACTATCAGCATGCTAATATTGTACACCTCCAGAAGGTTCGTTTCATCAGTAAAGTACTTTTATTGAGTTTATGTTATTGCTGCAATCATAGGGAAATTGAAGAAAATAGGAATTCAGAAAAGGAACAGCATTTCTCAAGAAAGTAGTTCATCTCCTTTCCCAAGCCTTATTCATGTCCAAGCCAATTGAAGCCTAATTGTCATACCAACGTATAAAATAGAATAAATATAACATTTATGCAATCACAAGCATCATAGTGGGTAGTTTTACACCACAGCCTCTATTATCATCATCCGTTATCATTATTGTTGTGATTGACATGGGTTTCTATGCGTATTGTAGGATATATAAGCTAAAAATCGCACCCCTCCTGCACCGGCAGCCATTGCAGGAGCAATGAGAACATTAGCTTTCCTCAGAACATCAACTGCCTCAGGTGTGCAGGGCATGCTTGAACCTAGGATACACACGATTCAGAGTAGTTTCCATTAGTAAGAAAGAAGATAGAAGCAGAACAGATAGACAGATCCACATTGCTTCTTTAAAGAGAAACTACCTTCAACTAGCATGCGACATCCTGAATTAACCAAATTGATTGCATCAGACTGGTCAATTTCATTCTGGGAAGCACAAGCAAATGCGATATCACACCTTTCATTCCAGGGTTTTGCTTCATCGTAATATTTGGATCGAGCATAGGTCTTGGAATAGTCTCTACATTAGTGAAATTATAAACAAGTACCACAATTACGGATACTTTCAAGCGCAAAACACATGATAATCAAGAGCGAGACAAACCTCAGACTCCTCTGTTGTGCTTTGATATCTCTCAAGAAAGATACTTTCATGTAATCAAATCCATCCTCGTCAACCAAATATCCTCTTGAATCTGAGAAAATATTTGATTAAAAAGAAAAATTGTGCATGTCTTCATAAGAATAGAGTACATAAAAGGAACTCAAAATCCCGACATCCCTGACAACTGAGAATTTAAAATCTGACTGGCATGTAATGAAAAGCAGATTTCCATTCCTATCCAGGGGATGAATGAATACACACAGCATCACAGCATAGGCGGCATGCGCTATAAATCAGAGTAAAGATTACCTGAAACTGTGATCGGTAGAGCCCCGTAAGCAATCAACTTCTCTAAAACATGCAATGCAATCTTTCCAGAACCACTTATAACACATCTACAGAAAAAAAAAAAAGGATAACCAAAGTATTATATAATCACAAGTATGTAAAACCAATTTAAGAAGCAAGCTACTAGGCATGATCTAGTGGCAAGAGGATTGGTAGCAAGCAAGCCCTGTTAGGATCAAATCGTTGCTCCAAAATGTACACAAAATTATAAAAGGAAGAAATATAAAGAATTCAGAAGCAACAGGTTCCAATTAGACAATCGATTCCCCAAAAAAACTAGTTTAACATCTCACAAGGAATTTTGAGCACAAGAAAAAAAATGTTAAAACACTTTATATGAATATATAAATAGCCCCTACAATAAAAGGACTAACAGCTATATTAAATAAGCCAGTAGCAATAATCTTCTAACAAATGGCTTAAACTAAGGGAGGAACCTTAATCCTTTGAGTTCTTTATTCATGTCAGCCAGTATAAGCTGGGCAAAGAAAACCTGCAGATGGATGGAAAACGTTTCATTATATCATAATAAGAACTTAAATCAAGCATGCATAGAAACTTTGGATGATATTCTTAGTAAGTGTGATGAATGGGGTTGTCATGTGGTTCGGATTTCAAAAACAAATCAGGGCTTTCCAGCTGTCTTTTAGTCATCTACCACATCCTAGGTTTGGGTCCTTTACAGTAGGTTGGCAGAAATGAGATGCGATACGGCTACAAGCCTAAGGGATTACCATATTTTAAAGAAAAGACATGCACAGAGGGCACAGATAGAACTACTAAAAATCATTATCTTGCTGAGAAATTAAAAAGAAAAACAGTTAAGGTCAACTGCAGGCTTCGCCATTCATATTTTCACATCCGTCATACATCCACATGTATGATAATACAGAAGTTAAAATTACCAGGCCATAGCCAGTCGCTTCAGTTCGAAGACTGGAGCCAGACCAAAATATCCTTGGCCCTGTGAAACTTCCCTGCATAAGTAAAGTGTACATATAAAAAATACAGAAAAATTACTTAGCTTTCCGTTCTTTCAGTTCACTGAAATAATAAGTATCTAACAATTTGATAAGGACACAGAATGGCACACATGAAGGGATACAAATATCAAGTAAAAAAATCAATGTTCATCCGCTTCAAAAGAGAAACCAAATTTACACTTGATGACAAAAAGATAATGCAACTTCAGATTCAGATAAACCAGAATTTTCAAGGATAGTTTATGCCATTGCCTCTTTGTTGGGACAAAGTTCTTAGTTTGTGGATTCTTGAGACAAATTGTTATTGTTAGAAAATGGACTGTTAAAGAGAGATTTCACTTTTAGCGTTGCAAAAACTTCAACTCTGCTATAGTACTATGTCTTTCTCAGGCAGCAATAAGACTTACCTCATGGAAGGAAAAACAAAAGATAACTGCCCAGTTTGGCAAACACCCTTAGATCAAAAGGATAAAGACAGGGAAACAGAATGACTGGATAACCTGAAAATGACCAGCTAGTCGTCTATACTGTCCAAAGAGATATCCCATTTCTCGAGTGCCAACACCCATCTCCTCCGATGGAAGGTCCTATTTTACATCCACTTAAAAGAATAAAAAGATGCTGAACAACTTTGAATGTGCAGAAAGAGATTCCACTTCCAGTTACCTTGTCAGGACCAAAGTAACGATACATCTCGTTCATGTAGCTTTGGCAGAAGCACATGACCTGACAGCATATCAAAATAACATTTAGAAATCATAAAATTACTTGAATAGATATTAAATAAAAATTGGGATTCACCTCATTATCACTTTTTCCTTTAGGATCAAAATCACTTCCACCAGCTGCGCCTCCTAATTTGTAAGGTGATAAGGCATTCTTTAAAGTCTGAAGAGGAAAAAATATGATGAAAAAGCTGGAAAAAGGATATCGAGAATCTCACTTTTACAGTACAGCAGCAACAGCAGCAACAACAACAACAAAGTCTTGTCCCACTACCACTAGATGGGTTGGAAAAGTGCTTCCCCACCCAGATTTGATATAAAAAGAAATGTTTATTGATGAATGAAGTGAAAGTCCAAAACCAAAAAACATGTAACCTCCAAGGTAAAGAACACAAAATATCAATACAATAAAACCCCAGCAATATTAAAAGTGTAAGCCAACAAACAAATGATTCTTAGATAGTATTTCATGAACCCAGCGATCATAGATGTCCATCCTAAGAATCTGAGTTCTAAGCCCCCCCCCCCCAGCAGGAAATTTAAAAGAACTCAAACTCCAAATCCTCTTCCTCCCTCTTCTAGTATCGTTCATCACCTTTCTGCCCCATATCTTCTCAATTCTCTCTCTGGTCTTGCCTGTGTATTATCCTTTTTAAACCTTTTGTTTAGTAAACATCTTTGTTCATTTCTAAATA
>JANTPZ010084864.1:0-10559 GCA_025593235.1 Vachellia pachyceras
AGCGTGTTTCCGTAGGCCCATGCCAATTAGAACCTTGAGGCTTGCCAGCATAACATAGGTCACTGCTGAAAATAGAACCACCCAGAAAATACTCCATGGAAGAGGATAGTACGGAAAGTGAGCAGCATACACTGGAGTCAACACTCGAATGACCTGAGATAAGTATATAAAGATATAGAATCAGCAGCTAAAAAGGCAAAAAGAACGACGAACGTTTAAAATCATCGGTGCTCACCACACAAGCAGGAGCAAGAGGAACAAAAGTCAGATGCTTCTTCGAACCCTCCGTTTGCATGTTCAGAGTCTAGAGAATTGAAACAGCGGAAATATATATTCATAAGAAAAGCTCAATTGAAGAAACGGTATGAAGTGTTATAGCAATATGACGATAAATAAATAAACCATCTTCAAGCTTCATAGTTGTTAATCATTATATATGTTTAAAAATAAACCATCCCCTTCCAATCATGTCCCATTGCAGCAGATATTTTAAAAAACGCATTTAGAGCTTGTTTGGAAGTCCTTTTAATAATAACTTTTAGGGATTTCGAGACAAAACCTAGGTTTTGGAGAATGGCTTTTACGGATTCCAAAGCAAAACATAGGTTTTAAAAGATTGTGTTTGAGAAGTTATTTGGCTTTTACGAAGTTCGAGGCAAAAAGTAGGTAGAAAAGAGAATGAAAGAAAAAGTAGGAAAGATAAAATTTATTAGAAGAGAGTGTGTGATTTGACAAGAAAATATCTTTTTCAAAACCTAGGTTTCAAACCGAAGTTTTGTATCCAAAATAGTTTTTTTGAAAAATGTAAGTACTTGGACAAAACCTAGGTTTCAGGAAGATAAGCCAAACAAGCACTTTTTTTTTGTAAATCATGCGTCTTGATACATTTTGGCGTGATGCCAAGGAATCCAATCAAATTTTCAGCTCTGATTAGCCATTTGTATAAATATACACCAATCATAACTGGGTTGATTCCAGGCTGCTGTTTATCCAGCTTTTAACCAACCAACCATAAACCGTGTGCTGCTGCCCACAAGAAATCAGATGAAAAATACCTGTTTGCAAAGGTCTTCAAGGAACTCAGAGTATGCGATGGGCTTAATGTCATTAAATTTGGCAATGAATGAGTGCTTGATAACATCAATAGCTATTTCACATGAATAAACCAAGCCAACATCCTGCACCATCCAAAATATCCATAATAGAAGCAAAGCTGGGTCAAGCAAGGAAATTGGTTCCAAAAAAATAAATTTCTTTAGCACGTATTTGGTGCTAAATATTTTGTGAGTAATCTTACAAGGAGAAATCTCTCAAACCATGGGCCCTCTGCTTCCAGAATATTTTGAGCCAGAACGAATAAGATAAATGCTGAAATATGGAATCTCTCTACAGAATCTGCATGCCAAAAATTAGTATAGAAAGAAGGAAAGGAGAACAGAAAAACAAAAAAAGATGAGACCAAGAAGTTTTTATGGGGGGAGGGGGCATAAAGAACAATTTCTGTAATAAAAGCATCATATGCAGAACAGCAATCGTATCAATCTCTTCTTTACTTGGCACATTAAATGAAATGGTTAAAGGTGAATTTCCTAGCACCTTCCTCAGCAGAAGCTAGACCACGCAGAAGTATTACTAAGAATTATAATTATATAACTATACCTGATAAGCCATCTTTAATTGAAAACTTTAATTTTGAAGGAAAAGGTTTTCTCTTGATCCTACTCGTGTGGCACATAGGTATGGGGGAAAAGGTGAGCCATGTAGGCCACATAATCTAGATCAAAACTAAAGATCAGCCAAGTTTAAAATTCAACATGCCAAATTATTATTTATTTAGCTGACAAAATCATGAGGCGCATAATCCTAACAAAACAAGTATCTATTCATGCTGAGAACAAGGTAAAGCCCACCAGAAGGGTAGATATTAAAAAGTAATGTTTTTTTCGGCCAAAAAAGTAATGTTTTATTTGAAAAACATTTTACCTAAGTTCAATGATAAAAGTGGCATGGAAAAAATGTTCACAAATGGCTGCTAGAATTGAATCAAACATATCCTCACAACGCCACAGAGAAAAAATATAATGTAATGTTGCAGAGAAAACTCACCAAAGTACACCAAACTGTGAACATTATCCCTACTATATCGCTTGAAAACATTGCTCTTGATCTCAGCAAAGTTATTTGACACCAGCAGGGCAAGCAATGCATTGTTGTGAGCAACTATACAGGTTGACAAAGTGATTGCCTGAACTAATAAGATAAAAGAATGAATGAGTTCAGCAAGTCAAGGAACCACATAGCCCTTTCCTTCTTTTCTCTTATGCCATCACACAAGAAAATAAATACCCAAACTACTAGATACAAAATTATTATTCCAAAAATAAAGGATATTTGAAGCAGCCACAGCTAAAGACTGATCAGCAATATATCTCCATATCCAGAATTTCATGCTTTCCGAAGGACAAGTTGCAAGTCTTTCTGCTGAATGAAATAAGGTTTGCAATACATCCCCATTAAAACTTTGACATAGTTTATCAAATATCTGCAAGAACAATTAAGGATCAGATGCAGCAGCCCAGTAACTAGGCAAGCATCAAGTAGTTATTATTCTCAATCATCTACTTTCTTCGGCCTATTCAGCTCACCTCTAACACATTGTAGACCACATATAATTTGATTGTTCCTTGACCACGAATCATATGATAAATTAAGCTGATATCTGAAGCAACATAAGTGCAAGAAGGCAACACAAATCAAAAACAGTATACCAAACTCTTTTCAGTAGTAAAAATGACATATGGCATCAAACTATAGCTGTACCTGTTCGCTCCAAAAGAATGACTCCACAAGCCATAATTACAAAACAGCCAAAATCTGACAACTCAATTGCAGACAGACTCTTGAACTGCCTGCCCAAAACATGATCAGGTCAAATTGTAAATTTTAGAATCAAGACAACTACAAATCTAATAAAACTGAATCCTAACACAGAAGAATCCGGAACAAATCAGTAGAAACATTAAAAAAAAAATCATTGTCATATCATTTGGAATTGTCTCATTGAATCAAATGCATACATTGGGGTCATACAGTTCAATCAAAATCACCTTGCTTTCTCCCTCTTCAAACATTTATATGGCATATGGGATTAGCAGGTCTATACTGAATCTATACAGCTTATATTACAATTCCAAAACTTGGAAAACATCCACTGCACATTGAGCCCAATAACTAAATCCTCATAGGAATGCCTGACAATAGTACCAAGAAATGGTGACAAACCTTGTTTTTAGAAGCCTCCAAATGGTCATCACTATCCTTGTTGGCATGATGGTTAAGAGTGACAGAAACGAATCAAAGCAGACAAAGAAACCAACATTTATAAGCTGCAAATGTATTCCGTGTTTTAGATGCCATGATGTAGGATGATTATTGGGACAAATACAGGCACCTAAATACCAGAGTGAAATTCCATAGATTACACCATAGAACTCCAAACAGATATTCTGCCCTTTTAAGAGTGAAAGTAAAAGCATACCAATTCACATCTCCATGGTAAGCGGAAGATGGTGTCATAAACTCTTTCTCGCTCTTTCTCATTACCGAGAGTTGTTGTGCTCCGTAGAGAATTTCCATTGTACATTTCCTCCATGAAACATCTTACTGGTGATTTATCTACTGAAAACATGTCTGGCATCAAAAAGCGTCAACACAATGTTAGTTAATAAGATAGAAGAAATGGTATTAGTAAAATAAATTAAGACACCAACTTCATGGTGAGATAGGCGGTTAACAGAGTGCTTAATATGATCAGAACCATTCTGACCATGTACTACATTTGAATTGCTAATAAACAGCTAAAGCATGGCAAAGGATATATTCTCATCGGAACTCCCCATACTTCCCACTCTCATTCGCTGATATGCAATCATGGAGGTCAATCAGCACATGGAACTGTAAGGGAAAAAAATCAAGTTAATGGATTCTTACGTTTTCTACGACATAAGCTATTCTTATTTCCAAGTCTTATAGAAGGGCTACATCACATCGCTATGGGGGCATGGGACAAAAATGCTTTCCTTTTCCCAACCTGTAGAAGTTGATGTATAATCCAGTCGTAACATAAAATGAGCTGCGTTAATTTCAAATTATTCGAGGTATACACTATGCAAGATAGGGATCTGAATAGATGGGAAGTACAGCAGATTTCACTGAATTGATTAAAAAAATGGGACCTAGAAGTAGATAAGAAAGACAACTTTTTTAAACAAATATTATGAGACCTCCTGAGGATCATATTAAAGAGCAAGGTACAGGGACCAGGGCCATTCACTCACTATTCGGGTCTTCCGCCATAAGACGATTCCAATCCAATGATTTGGCAGTCTCTAACTGTGAAACGACATTCCCCTCTGGATCACTCCTCTGCTTCTCCACCGAACTGGCCTTTGCGACTCTATCGTCCTTCTCATTACCATCAACATTTGAAGACCCCAAATCCTCACAATTACCACCATTGACAGTTCTGAGCCTTAATTCACCAAAATTAAACCCCTCACCCCCACGCACGCCCTGGAACTCGGTCTCCGTCACTCGTGCCGCTGTACAACCACTCGCTTCACTCTCTTCCATCGCACTTATCTCCTCGCAGATAACAGTTCCAACCGTATAGTATCTCTGACTGTCGAGCTCAAACCCGTTTACGCAACGAGCTGTTCCGTTATTGAATAACACGTCCCCGTTCGCCGATGACGAATGTAGATCTCTGGAATAAGAGGAAACCGACTTTGAATTAACAGTTTCTTGATCAGCGGTCGGATCTTCGGGTATGCAGGGCCCAATAAGCTTATTCTTCATGGAGCTTTTATGCTTGCGCTTCTTCCGCTTAGACTTACTGGGAAGAAGTGAAGGAGCGGGTTGTGATTGTTCTGCTGCACCAACGTTGATTCGGCTTGGACCCGATTTGGATCGATTGAGACCGGGGTCATCTTCTTCATGGGAGCTACTATCGCTGAGAATCTCAAAAGAGAGCTTTCTGCCGTAGGATCGCACCGCCATGACGAAGGAAACCTCAGTCCCTAAACAAACAATCAAACAATCTTTGAACTAAATAATGGAATTCGCATGAAAATTGTGTGGCACTCTTCTTCCCCATAATGCAATCCAGCCGGATTCGTCTCATTCGCGCTTCGATCCCCCGCTATATTGTTTTTTCCACTGTTAATGAATTAATCAAATAATTAAAGGTAAAGTAGCATTTTTGCTACAGAAGTACACGCGTTGGAGTACTGTGTATCCGGAAGTTTTCGTGAGACCAGATTTATTACGGAAGTTTGTAAAACGCATAAATTTTCACCTGGGTCAACGGAAGCTGTGACGGCCGTTTGCCAACTAGGATACACTGTCACGTCATCCTCCACGCCATTTAACTCCGTAAGCCTTTGTAATTGCTTTATATGTGAGTTTGCCAAGTAGGATTTTCATTCGAATGAGAGGTGTGTATCATTCGGATGCAAAACCCAACCTTTTAAAACCGAACATAAAGAACGCGATTCAGGAATTGATGTTTCTAAACCGTTTTTTTCAGTTACGGTTTAGAAAGTGACGCACTGATCTCATTCTGATGAGAACTATTCCTCATTCAAATGCGTGATAGACCCCATTCGACGAATTGAAGTTAGAGAGACTCAATCGAATGAGTTGTTCACCTGAATCGAATATGCATTTCCAAGCCGTTTTTCAGATGTACGATTTAGAAAGTGACATCACTGAATCCATTCAAATGAGTTTTATCCTTCAATCGAATGAAGGTACGTATTCAAATAAGTTCTTCTACTTATTCGATTAAGGATTTATAAACCGCCGTATTCTTGCACGGTTTAGAAGGTGAGGACGATGCATCCATTCGAATTAGTTGTATCCCTTATTCGAATGAATGGAAGAACCGAAGTTAGAGTGACTCCCTCGAATCAGGCATTGGGCTGATTCGAATATAGACTTTCAAACCGTTGTTCTCTGGTAGGGTTTAGAAAGTGTTGACGATGTATCCATTCGAATGAGATTTATCCTTCAATCGAATGAAGTTACCTATTCGAATAAGTTCTTCTACTGATTCGATTAAGGATTTCTAAACCACCGTATTCTTGTACGGTTTAGAAAGTGAGGACAATGCATTCATTCAAATGATTTGTATCCCTCATTCAAATGAGTGGAAGAACCGAAGTTAGCATGACTCCCTCGAATCAGGCAATAGCATTGAGCTGATTCGAATATGGACTTCCAAACCGTTGTTCATAGAATCGGTTTAGAAAGTGTGGACGCGGTATCCGATACGATTTATCCTTCAATCGAATGAAGTGTCCTATTTGAATAAATTCTTCTACTGATTCGATTAAGGATTTCTAAACCGCCGTATTTTTGTACAGTGTAGAAAGTGAGGACGATGATCCATTCAAATTAATTGTATCCCTCATTCGAATGAGTGGAAGAACCGAAGTTAGGGTGACTGTGACTTCATCGAATCAGTTCTTGAACTGATTCGAATATGGACTTCCAAACCGTTTGTCACATTTTCGGTTTAGAAAGTGAGTACGCTGTATCCATTCGAATGGGTTTTATCATTCATTCGAATTAAGTGACGATTTAATTGATTGGCTCAATCGAATGAGTTCTTGGACTGATTCGATAAAGGATTTCCAAACCTCTGTATCTGAGTACAGTTTAGAAAGTGAGACGATGCATCCATTAGAATTAGTTGTAATCATTTGAATGAATGGAATTTAATGAGTATTTTGAACTGATTCGTATAAGGTTTTCCAAACCGTTGTTCACTTATAGTTTAGAAAGTATGGATGCTTAATCCATTCGAATGAGTTTTATCCTTCATTTGAATGAAGTGACGGTTTAATAGCATTGTTCATTACAATGTTTAATAGCTATTTTAGGCATGTGTAATTATGTTGGATTGTTTATTGAGTGTTTAATCTATATTATACGCATCTGTCATCTTCCTTGTCACTGCAGATTAAATAGCAATGAAAGTGAGAAATAATCAATTCTTGAACAAACACTCCAGGAGTGAGTGCAATATCATTACCAATCCAGATGAAATACAATGAAACTGGGAAAGAAGAAATTGTTGAACCCCCGAGGGGTCAATGGAATATGATAAACAACCCAGATGAAATACAACGTAAGAGAATACAATGCCCATACGTGTTATTCTAATGTGATCCTTCATGTCCTGATGTTGAGGAGGCTATCTCTATGGTAGAACACTTGAGAGGCTAATGGAATATGAGGAGCAAGCCACATGGCAAAGAAGAAATTGATGAACTTTCGCTGGGCACTGACGTTGACGACACTGCACAAGAGGAATTAACATGAGACAAGTAACGAATGAAAAATGAACCCTCGAGGTTCATCAGTTGATTCTTCCTAGTATCATGTTAACCCCTCTGTGCAGCATCAACATCGTCAGCGCTGATAAATAACCAATTGATGAACTTTCACTAGGCACTGACGATGATGACACTGCATCGTTATTTGAAATTGATGAACTTTCGCTGGGCACTGAGGAGAACCGAAGACAACTGCTTCTTGGACAGGATATTTAAAGCATTAGAAGTTGAAGGGTATTTATTTGAAATTGAAATTTATTGCAACACAGATTTTCCAAGAGAAAGATTCAAGGAGTCATATGGCCCAACTCTACTCAAGGCATTTAGATCGTTCAATTCCTAAGCCGTTGTTTCACTTTTTAAACCGGATATTGTCAATACGGTGTAGAAAGTCTCTTTGACCTCAGTAGATGGGACCTTCCTCAAATGGCTCAATCGACTTAGCTCAAAGACTTTTTGCAGTTCATTAACAATATACGGTTTCAAAAGTGAAACGGCGGGTTAAGAAATGAACGGTCTAAATGACTTGATTGCAGTTGGGCCATAGGTCTCCTCGATTCATTCTCTTGGAACTTTAAATCTGTGTTGCAATAAATTTCGAAGAACAACCCTTCAACTTCTAATGCTTTAACAACCGAGATGAAGTTGAGAAACGTGCCAAAGATGAACTATATAACCTCCCTGAGCATCTAACAATGAAAAGGCGAAACTCATAAGACAGCTCTGCTCAGTCGACTACTGGTATTGCTGAGAAACATTGAAGCAATAGAGCCAGGGGAGAAAATGATCCACCCTTAAATGCAATCATTGCCTCAAGAAAGGCACATCAACAAAGATGCAGAGGCAGGGGGAGAAAATGCTTCAAGTCAAAGATGATGAATTGCCTGAAAGTTGTCCCAACCAGCAACCTCGATGCATTGTAATGTCGCCTCAGTCCAAGAGAAATGCAAAAATTGAAGTTTGTCATATTCAATGGAAAGATAGTATTGTTGACAAATGAAAATGAATCCTTGTCACCTCACGTCCCTGGAGGAAGGTATTTGGAATTCATCAGATGAAGCAAACCATGAGGTTGCAACAAACCAAGAATGTTCTGCAATAGAGATAGCCTCCTCACCATCTGGGTTGTTTACTATACCAATTTCATTGTATTTCATCTGAATTGTTAAAGATATTGTACTAACTCCTGGAGTGTTCAAGAATTGATTATTTCTCACTTTCAATGCTATTTAATCTGCAGTAACAAGGAAGATGACAGATGCATAGTATAATAGATTATAGATTAAACACTCAATAATCAATTCAACATTCTATTACACATGCCTAAAATACGCTATTAAACACTACAATAAACAATGTTATTAAACCGTCACTTCATTCGAATGAGGGATAAAACTCATTCAAATGGATGCAGCATCTTCACTTTCTAAACCGTAAAGTAAACAACGGTTTGGAAAACCTTATTCACCTCAGTTCAATAACTCATTAATCCATTCATTCGAATGATTACAACTAATTCGAATGGATGCACCGTCTCACTTTCTAAACTGTACTCGGATACAACGGTTTAGAAATCCTTAATCGAATCAGTACAAGAACTCATTCGATTGAGGCAATCAATTAAACCATCACTTCATTCAAATGAAGGATAAAATGAATTCGAATGGATGCAGCGTCCGCACTTTCTAAACCGTACAGTCAATAACGGTTTGGGTAGAATCAGTTCATAAACTCATTCGAGGGAGTCACTCTTACTCCGTTTCTTCCATTCATTCGAATGAGGGATACACTTCATTCGAATGGATGCATCGTCCTCACTTTCTAAACCGTACTAGAATATAGCGGTTTAGAAATACTTAATTGAATCGGTACAAGAACTTATTCGAATCAGTCACTTCATTCGCATGAAGGATAAAACTCATTCAAATGGATGCGTCGTCCTCACTTTCTAAATCGTATAGTCAACAACGGTTTGGAAAACCATATTTGAATCAGTTCAATAACTCATTCGAGGGAGTCAATTTAACTGCGATTCTTCATTCATTCGAATGATTACAATTAATTCAAATGGATGCATCGTCCTCACTTTCTAAACCGTACTAGAATACATCGGTTTAGAAATTCTTAATCGAATCAGCACAAGAACTTATTCGAATCAGTCACTTCATTCGCATGAAGGATAAAACTCATTCGAATGGATGCAGCGTCCTCACTTTCTAAACCGTACCTATGAACAATGGTTCGGAAATCCATATTCGAATCAGTTCAATAACTCATTCGAGTGAGTCACTCTAACTTCGGTTCTTCCATTCATTCGAATGAGGGATACAGCTCATTTGAATGGATGAGGCATCTTCATTTCTACATCGTATCCATGCTCTCAAAGGTGTATAAAGTATTACTCGAATTAGATCAACAACTCATTCGATTGAGTCTCTCTAACTTCATTTCGTCCAATGAGGCCTGTCACGCATTCGAATCAGTCATAGTTCTCATCGGAATGATATCAGTATCGTCACTCTCTAAACCGTTACTGAAAAAAACGGTTTGAAAATATCACTTTCTAAACCGCGTGCTCTATGTTCGGTTTAAAAAGATTTGGGCTTTGTCATCCGAAAGAGAAATATCTCTCATTCGGATGACAATCCTACTTGACAAATTAACATGTAAATCAATTAATAAAGGTTTAGGGAGTTAAATGGCGTGGAGGTTGAGGTGGCAGTGTATCTTAGTTGGCAAACGGCCGTCACAGCCTCCGTTGGCCCAGGTGAAATGTTCTGCGTTTTCTAAACTTCCGTGGAGAATCTGGTCTTGAAAAAACTTCCGGATACCCAGTGCTCCAACGCGTGTACTTAAGTGGCAAAAATGTTACTTAACCCAATAATTAATGTAAATATGCAATTTGCTCCTTTGTGTCATATTCATCTAATTATAATTTTGAGAACCGATAAATTATAAACTTTGCTAGGTATTTAACCATGAAAATCGGAAATCTCGTGAGATTAGTTGTTTTATTGATTATTTTTTTCAATATTAAAAAATAATGTAGAATATATTGATTATTTGAGAAAGGGGTTTATTTATTAAGAAAGGATTCATACATTTTCAGTTAATTAAATTAATATTCTGGTAACCAAGCATGATTAGGATATACTCACT
>JANTPZ010084867.1:0-13864 GCA_025593235.1 Vachellia pachyceras
ACAAGTGATGGTTCCTGCAATCTCATCCACTCGAAGAAATATAAACAATCAAATAGGCGACCTTCCTCCGCAAGAAATCCTAACACCTCCAGGCACTTTGTCTTATCAACGCGTCCTTCATAACCGTTCAAAACCTCCCCTAGTGTCAGATTTTCCGACAAGTTTCTCGCAATTTGAACAATCTCCCCAACAATGCCCTCGGGCAATTCCTTTCTCCCCCCTACCGCTTCTTGGTCCTCGACAAATGAGTATTCGGAATCCAAATCAACTTCGGTTTCTTCAACAGACTCGGCATCCGAAGCAAGATGCCATGAAACGCGACGGTTCTTCCTGAGGGTTAATTTTCCTTCGTTTTGAGGGTCTTGGCCAGAGGTTGAAGTGCGAGACTTGAAGAATCTGTAAATTGGATCATCCGAATCCTCTTCCTGTTCTTGCTCTGCCGCCGCTTCTATGTCTTCCTCCTCCTCATCCCTTCGTTGTTCTTCTTCTTCGAGTAATGGAAGAAAAATGGGAACTGAAGACTGAGAAACATCTGCCGGTAATGCTCCAACACATAGCGAGAGCAAGTTTGAGGTTTTAGACGACAAAAATAGGGAGGGTTTTGAAAATCTGTGAGGTGAATTAAAAGGGCGAACGAGGATGGGTGAAGGAAGGAAATGGTGATGGATTAGAGCCATGGCTCCAAACAGATTATCTTCTCATTTGATTTTTGTACTTGTCTCGGTTGGGGAAGTCGGTGCTCAGTTATTTAAATAGTAATTATTTTGGCAGGGAAAATGTTGAGTGGAATTTTTTGCCTGTTTATCCTCTGTATGTGCATCGACGTTTCGCAGTGGTCACTGCTCGTCGGTAGCGGAACAAAGTGCTTGTCCAGGAGTTCCTTTACAAACGAAATACGTAAATCAAGATAAAGATATCTTAAAATATGTAAAAATCATCTCAAAATTCATAAAAACCATCTTAAAAATCCGTAAATCCATCTAAAAATTCATAAACTCCTTTCTCCGAACGGAGTTTCCAAAATGTCTCACAAAAAGGGTAAAGTGTACCAAATCTAACAGAAGTGGTTACAATGCAAGGTTCAGTAACTTGGAGCGAAGCTATTGGGTTGACTCGGAGCTCCACGGTTCGATCGTCTAGCCAATCCGGTTGAGTCACAACTCCGAGTTGGCTGATTAGGTGTAATTTGACCTAACCCAATGTGACTAGGGACTAGCTCGGATGACTCGTGCGAATAGGGCAAGTCAAACAAATTAATCTTTTTTCCTATTCAGACACGCAATACATAAATAGAGGAATAAGAGATTGATGAGTCATACGAGTTAATCTTTTCCCAGTTACAAGTGCAATGCATGAAGACAGGGAGAAGAGATAAAAGGCTTATTTTGATAATCCGTTTGGAGAACGAACACAGATTCTGAGGTAAATATGTGAGAGAAATTTTGTCTCGGTAAGCGCAGGAATGGCTTTTGGGGAGGCAAACGGCATCCCCAAACAAACCCAAATAAGAAAGGAAGGAGCAAACTGAAAAAGAAATATGAAGGTGTTGAGATTTGATATTTGTGAAGATTACTCCTCGTCAATGATGTTGGTGAGGCTCAGAGATAGTTGAAGACGGAAGGCTTAGTGACCCGGACACCCTTCAGGCTTCAGCAAACAAGTTTGGAGGAAAATTGTGAACTGGAGAGTAAAAGTATTTTTCGGCAACTATGGTTAAAATTTGAAACTAGTAACAGCGTTAGTGGTGTTGAAGTAAGGAAAGAAATTCTAGATTAATGCTCTGCTTGGATAGAGAAAGAGACAAATGGGGATAAAAAAACTAGAGAGAAAATATTATTACCTTTGGATTGACGATCGAAAATATGAAAGAAAGAAAATAGGCAATTGAATAAAAGAATAAAATGCCCTTCTAATAGAAATATATTATTTTTAAAACTAATTGATATTATTATCACCAAATAATTAAAGGCCAAATTATTTGTTAAAGAAATATTTTAATTATATTTTAAAGAAGATAATGTATAAAAAATATTTTCTAAAAAACTGGATAATTTGTGAAATTAAAAATAATAAAAGAAAATAAATAAACTATATATCATCTAAATTTATGACTAAATATTAGAAATATAATATAA
Organism: Vachellia pachyceras; assembly: GCA_025593235.1. Classification (NCBI taxonomy): domain Eukaryota; kingdom Viridiplantae; phylum Streptophyta; class Magnoliopsida; order Fabales; family Fabaceae; genus Vachellia; species Vachellia pachyceras. The sequence goes on from JANTPZ010084867.1 coordinate 2,136, forward strand.
AAATGCTTAAAAATGTCAAACAACATGATTATGGAAAATCGTAAACAAAAGAGTGAACTTGAGAATCATGCTAAAGAGTCAATCTTACATACATAAAAATGACTAAGATGTCACTACATGATCAACATGAAAACAAAAGATGTGTTCTCTAAACGAAATAAACAAAAAAGGCTAAAATGTCACCACTTTACTAAATATCTACGTTCATTCAACCAACAAAAGTCCAACACCATATTTATACTTTTTCATTTAACCCCAGCATCAGCAATCAACTTGAACAATGTCTGTAATCACATATGAGATGGAACCCCAAAAAAGTTTAGCTTCTACCTTTGGTCGTTGCACAAAAAGAGGTAAGATTTTAGTTTATGTTCTTCATGTATTCCAATTTCCCCAATTGCATTCCATACTTCCCCTTGACTATAATGACGAGGCCTACTCTTTTCAAGTATTGAAATATCTTTTTCAACAATTTGAACATGCTTTTCAAGTATTGAAACACCTTTATTACCAATTTGAGCATGTTTCTCAACAGCTTGAGCATGCCTCCCAACAATAACATTGCCATCCCGCAGGACATCAACTAGTTCCTTTATTATTGCAGACATTTTTCACACCATGCATCAATTGATTCAATCATTGAAGCCTTATGCTTTTGTCCTCTAACTGATGTAAATTAACTAGCGATTTTCATGACCCTTTTGAAAAATTACATTGACTTTCAATGCTAGTTGCATATGCAAGAGAGTCATTTAATTGATTGTCCTCCAACTCCCATTGTGCATCCCTTTCCTTGCTATTTTTAGAGTATTTCCAGTTTCCCTGTTTGCACTAAATAGCTATCGTAATGTAATACAAGTGTATTCTTCCACCTTCTTCCACTTTCCTTTTCTGCAAAGATAAAAGAAGAGCCATGAATCTCATCTCTCATAAAATAGGCATCAATTATACAAGTAACTCGCCTCAATCAAATCATTCCAAACTTGATTATCACCTTCGAACAATTTTGTAATAGGACTCCATGACAATCCACTCAATCCATTAAACAAATCGTTGTAATAAAGTCTGTTTCCTATTCTTCAAATGTTGTTTTGCAATGTAAGAACCAAATATACTATTAAGAGTTTGGACCACATTATCATACGCGAATGTTGAAAAAGTCTCATCTGGACTATTCCCTTTCATCGTTTCTTCCAACAAGGCATCAATAAAATATTCATCCATTTTAGGAGTCCAACGCAAATTATCTTTCATTGATTCCTTCCTTTTTTGTGTCATTATTCAATTTACATGGAAATCAATAAACAAAATCATAATCAACTAAAGATTTTATAATCAATTAAGCAAGTGGTCAAATGCTTGTAGACATTCAACTTCAACACAATAGGTCACACGCTACATGTCAGTTAATATAAAGAAGCATACTTTAAAAAAGTACAAGACAATATCAATTTCATGGTCATACAATTTAAATAATTAGTTTAAATCACAATCCATGTGACATATAAGATGAGTAGTCAAGCCACATGTGGCCTGCTATATTATCTCGTAAAATTGATCATTGTCTATAATCTTCCTCTTGATTGTGTACAAATTGATTATTTATGTTGGGATTGCATGATAGTTCACGATCCATCTCAGAGATTAAGGTCTCATCAGGGTCAACACCCATCAAGAAATTATGTAATATGATAACAAGCTATCACAATATCGATCAAAGTAGGAAGCGCGGGAATCTTAATTTTAGTCAGACTTGTGTCCACTCGATTGGTAGCATGCATATGATAGGAGACTGCTCCGACGCAAATATCAGATGAGAAACACTCGTGAAACCCAAATTGTGAGGTGGATCTGGTGGAATCCAAACCAGGTATCTGGCACCAGGGAGATTCCATGGCAATTATTTGCTTGTGTTTGATCAGATGCCTGTTGTGAATATAGAGAGAAACCCAAAAGTATTTAAAATTCATACGATGGATGAATTTTAGATTTAAAATTTTACGTTTAAAATTCATGTATTTACTAATTCTTGTGTGTTGTGCGCAGAATTTTTAATGTTTTGTTCTGGGTCAAAAAAATCACAACCAACGGAATCAAAATCTGTAACATCTGCGCTATGTTACAAAGTTCCATGAAATATGTGTTTCATCTGGGCTACTCAAAAAATATATACAATCAAAAAAACTGTGTCATGTTCATAGAACTATTCATGGCTGAGCCTGATGCCTGTGTTAGAATCTGTAAAATAGAATTAGAAATAGAAGAAAAGGGAAGAAGGAGAAGAAGATGAACTCTAGAACCAGAATCTGTAATCCTAGAAAAGAGAGATGAAGAATGAAACAAATAGAGAGAAAAGAAGAAAGGGGGTGGGGTAGAACCAGAATCTAGTTCTAGGAAGAATAGAGATAATTTCACTGAATCATATTTTCGTTCATCCATATCATTGACAGAGTACATATATGATATTTATAGGCTAATACAATAACTGCAAATAACTACTCTTAAAACATATTAAACTGACATTATCTTAAAATAACCGACGTAGGACATTTGTAACAATAAACACAAGACACATAATAAGACAAAATATAAATAGGTTCTTCCTAAAATAAATTAAAGATCACTGGGTTCTTGTCAGCCTGCCATCATCAAGTCTTGCTACTAGCAGTGGCACATGAAAGAACTCCCCCTCCCCCCGGGGGGCCGGATGTGACATATGCTGCTGAAGCCCCACGTGCCATGACTGCGAGGCCCAAATCACTTGAAGTTAGATAATAATAAGGGTTTGCATGTTAAGGAAGCCATTACTGGTTCACACTTCACAGCCCACAGCAAGTTCCTTGTTTATTCACTAATCATAATTAAAGATTATACATCAAGTTTATTCCCCAAAGCCCACAGTGTAATCATTAATCCACTTCCAAGAGACTTATCTTTAAAAGACCAGTGATCTGCCAATATAGACCAAGTAGACTGATTTTCAAAGAAGATAGAACCTCGAAGTTTAATATCTGTTTTGGATAATTGTTTGTTAGTGTCCTATGTCTAATTATTTTTGAGTCACTCCAAAGGTGTTGTGTGATGTTGAAGCAGGCCTACCTTCCTCAAGGGGGATCTCGGGGTTCTCCAACAAAGCAAATCTGAATCCAACTTCGGGCTGCAAGAAGGACATACACTATCAACCTGACAATTAAGAAAAGCTAGCCAGAAGAAACAGAGCAATAGATCCACTTCATTTATATTTAATTCAACGGGATAGAAATACTGGGGACGAAGTTACAGGTACAAGACAATCAGATTGGATTGAACCATCAGTAGCATGCCTCATTGAAGTTTGCAGTTTCTCGACGTAGCAACAACCCCCACTTTATCTATGCACGTTTTGTTAACCTTTCAATTTAATGCTACGAGACAATCAACTTCGAAGTATTTAAAAGAGGTTGTTTGTTTGAAAAAAATGAAATTATTCATTTCCAAAGAGCGTTACAAGCAAGAAATCGACCGGATGCTTCAGAATAAAATATTCAATCCAGAAAATGCTAGGGAACACGACTCAAGTACGACTTCTAAAATTTGGAATTTTTAACCTACAAATAGGCGCACATAGTTATGTTGAAAAGAAGCATGCATAAGAAATGAGAAAGTTAAAAGTGACAAAAAGGGTCCAATACCCTTGTCAAAACCATAAATTGAAGTAACAGTGAAATATAGCAAAGGAAGTCCAATTTCTTTGAAATTTTTCAGAAAATTATTTCACATGGCAAGCTTTAAAATGAGAAAAGGTTTGCTGAATTTGGACTTATGTTCAAAAAGTTATGGTGGTGCAAAGTTAAAAAGAAAATTCTGAAAAATTAAAAAATGATCAAATGAACCTTGTTTCTGCATGAAATAATACATCGTTATATCTCCATATTATGACGTACAGAAAATAATGAAAAAAGAAAGGAAAAGATTATTAGAAGCAAAAGAACGCGACCTTGCCTCATTCCTGGCGGCTTTGGTACTATTGTTAGAGCTGGTTTTGAAAACACGCGGTTCACTAGCATAGCTATATGTCTAGGAACAGGTGTAATTTGGGATGGACAAGACATTCTTTCTGTTGTTGGGTGCCCTCGAAAACCAACTGAGATAGATCTGGAGAACGTGACTTCTTATGAATCCAGAAAGTTCGAGGGAAACATTTTGATTGATAGTCTGAATCAGGGTTTGATGAAACTAGATGTGCATAATCAAATTCCTCTTCCTTAGAGGAATCAACCCCAGAACTTGGGGTCCTTGAAGTCTCTTGACATGAAATGTTCAACAAACTCTTTCTTGAGCTTAGCAAATTTCCTTCACCATCTCTCAGTGCTGTTACAAGCTCCATTCCATGATAAGGCTCAGGTTTTTGCATCTGAGATCCACAATCAGATGTGCAAGTTCTACCCCTCATCATAGCTTTCTGCGAGGTGTGATCTGTGTAGTCTGGTACCCTTCCTTGTTCATTATCAGAGAGTGCCTTTCGATGAATTCTACGGGAACAGCTAAAGAACCTGAAAGATGACCTCTTCAACTTGGCATATTTAGAATCAGAATTACAAGGTACATGATTGATCCTGAGCTCTATGTTACAACCCAATATGAGCTGAAGGGAACTGGCAATCATTTTCCATGACTTCTCAGCCCTGCATACGTAGTGGCGATGCTGGAAATCCAACTCAGCAATCGCTAGATCTAGAAGGTGAAATAATTTCCATTCATTAGACTGAAGGAGTGCAATAGGCACACGTACTCATCAGTTCGCGAATATGAATAGTTAATCAACAATATGGGAAAGCATTAGAATATGATAGCGCATTGTCGACGTAATCATAGATATAACTGCTACAAGCCAACCCTTTCTGCGATAAATTAATATTAAATACTTTCATACTGATAGCTACTGCGTAGATATTATAAATTCCTTCGAAGGAATAAAAAAGTCCCGCTCAAAAACATGCAACAAGAGCAAGCACAAAATACAGAGACAAGAACGTGGGGAATAGATTTACTATTATTATGTGGTAAATTTTGAAGATGATTGGAAAATGATAAACAAGATGTGATAAAGGGAGTGTAGATGTACCGCGATTAACGCAGAGCGAAGATAACTTCCCCTGTTTCCTAAGAAAAGTCTTTAGTCCGTAAGATTGAAATGACTCTGTCGCTTTATCCCATATGGAACTTAATGTGTGATCCTGTTGTCCTAATCTAAACAAATTGTTATCATGCTGGGCAGAGGCAAGATGATTCCTGCTGTCCCCTGTAGATGATGTACTGCAGAAATCACCATCTGTATCCAATTACGGGCAAGTTTAGAAGATAAATTTACACCTCGTAGAACTATTTTAGTACTACACACTCATCCGAATCGCACCCAATAAGGAGAAAGAAAATAGAAATGTGATAAGCCATCAAAAGAAATCAAGCCCACAACACACCTCCATTGCATGCATCCCTCAATTTAGTATCATTTGCTTCGACAGAAGAATGTTCTGAGGAGCTTAACTGTAGAAGAGCTACTGTGAACCACGTCGTTTGGTTCTTGGAAATTCGTAATTGCTTCTCTGTTTCAGAAAGTATTCCCAAAGCATGATTTAGCTTTCGAAGGTCTGCTTCAGCTGTAATGGCAAAAATGTAAAGTGAGCCAATTATGCAAGCATAGTCTGAAATAAACATCAAACAGCCAACTTAAACTGATAAGAACTAAATAGACATGCTACACTAAGAACTTACATTTATGACTAGTAGAAAACCTCATTCTGACTTCAGAACCACCATCATTACATTTCCCTGCAAGAATGTCCATAATGAGATTTGCCAGCTGCGATATAAGTTGTAGAGGATCCACCCTTGATCTCATTAACTCTCGCGCTCTTTTAACTGTATTTGAAGTGTCAGAGGAAAGCGCCAGGTCCAGTAATGTAAGCAACTCATCATCAGAAATGATACCAGTCTGCAAAACAACAAAGAACAAGCCTGAATACCATGGATTTTTTTTGTTGAGGGGGGTTGTGTCAGGAATAATAGCATGATGCTTACAAGCTCATAGGCTGAGGAAATTGTGATTCTTTTGCCAAGCAAGCTCAGCTGATCAAGCATGATTTCTGCATCCCTAAGTGAACCACAGGATTTAGCAGCGATGAAGTCCAAAGCATCCTGTTCAAAACCAAGTCCTTCTTCTATGCAAATTTTCTCCAATCTGCTTGCAATGTCAGCATCTTTGATCTTAGGGAAGTGATATCTCTGGGCCCTGGAAACTGCACTCCGGGGAAGATTGTCTAAGTCTGGAGTGATCATAATAAAAACCACATGTTGAGAGAGGCTCTCTAGGCTATTCAAAAGACTTGCCCATGTCTCCCCGAGGATCAATTGGCACTCATCAACAATAAATATTTTAAAACGTGAAGAAACTGGAGGGATGCTTGCACTCTTAACGAGGGATTTTAATTTGTCAATACCATTTATTCTCACAGAATCAACTTCTTTAACATCTTTACTTCTACCAGAAAAGAACAAGACACACTCTCTACACAGACCACATGGCCTTTCCTCCTCCAGGGAGAGACAATTCAGTGCAGCAGCGAAAATCCTAGAAGCAGATGTCTTGCCGGTACCGCGAGGACCATGGAAGAGATAGAATGAGGTCACCCTTCCCTTAAAGATGGCACCCAAAAGAGACCTCGCTATCACATTTTGTCCAACCAAATCATTAAAAGATTTTGGCCTGAATTTCACACAGAAGCTTCTGGGAGTTTCAAGATTTGGACTGATTTCACCCCCGATGTGTCTCATGTTTTTATGCCCATAAAGAGCTGTCTCGTCTGTATGCCAGGTTATCAGGGGACGGTCTTCTATATCAGAATAAACATTTGATTCTCTAAACCTTGGTGATTTTGACCAACAACAGCTTATTCCACATCCATGGTGATCATCATCTACAATATCTACATCTTGATTAATATTTGTCGAAGAACTATAAGCTGAGAAAGCTTCACCGACTGAAAGAGATGGACTACCTCCTGGTGTATCGCCCAAAACTTCGGATGATTTCACTTGATTCTTGCATAGAGTTTTTCTAGCCAACATAGAATGATCAATTGTCCCAAACTTCGATGACCCAGAAGTTGCGTCGTTGCTAGGAGGCAAAGTAGAAGCTATATCTAATTCCATGCGTCTATGGTTGCTGCAGCAGTTATCCCCAGTCGTCGACTTAATACCGGAATTGCCTTCCTGATTCAAATTAGAGTAAGCTAGTTCTTCATCCTGCTGCCCTTCAGGACAAGACTTCAGTTTAGAGTTGAAATGGCCACAGTTTAATTCAAAATCATCAGCATCGTGCTCTCTGCGCATGCTACAACTTAAATTCTTTGACCTTAATGCACCATTATCATCGGAATCACAAGCTCGAGAAGCGTCCAAGAACCGCAGAGAAACCCCGTTGCACGAACTGTTTTCCCAGTGTAGATTATCAATCGAAGAACAGAGTTTGCTCATAGAATTTGTAGATGGATCCCTCAATGACCTGACTCTCCTCACCGCTGTAAGAGTTTTCGAAATAGGAATATCAACTGAATGCCGCCTCCCATCCATCATCGTCTCAAATATTTATATAATATATAACCTGCTATAAGCAACGTAATCCAAACCCAGAAGAGAAGAGTCTGGTCAAAGACAGCACAAGCGAAAAATCACAAAAATGAAACACAGAATCAAACAACCATATTCCAGATAAACTGAAAATCGCAAAGAGGAATGTCATTCGAGTTTGCATTGTAGCTAGCTCATAATATCCTTTTTTCACTTTTTTTTACAGCCATCTAGTTCCATACATCGGATACCGAAGTAAAGGAACGGAGTATAAGAAAATGCAGCATACCTTCGATCAGAGCAAACCTCAATACAATGCCATTAATGTTTCTTCTTACATCCAGAGCAACCTATACTGCTCCCATTACACCCCAGTTTAGAACTAAAAAACAAGACAGAGGAGCATGGGGAAGAGAAAGAAGGAGAGAATCTGGAGTTCGAATTTTAATGATATAAAATATTAAGGGAGATGAGAACAAACAATGCTAAACGACAAAAGTCGAAAAAATCCAAACCTGCAAAAATAGAAAAATATCAAAACTACTATTTCCTTCGAAACTGACGAAGAAAGCAATGGAAATGAGGTAGCGTGGGAAGCGGGATAGTGCTTGAGAAATCGTAAGTTGGAAATAGAGACGTTGGTGACGGTGCCTGCTGGCATTGGGTAGTAGGAGGAGCTTAGGGAATGAACTCCAGTAATAGGTTTGAAGATAGAGGAGATGAGGGAGGAATGGCAAGGAAGTAAATTTGGTGAACAGGGAGACGCATTTAAGGGAGACATGGTTTGAACGGCGAGTACAGAATCTAAGAAGGAGGGAGGAGATGACGGTAGAGTCTGGGTCCATTTAGATAACGGAGAATTTTTTTTAATAATTAATTTAAATTTCCGGAATACAAATTAATTACTTTAAAGTTTAAAGAGGTTGTTAATGGTAGATGATGCACTTGTCAATAGTGCTCCTTAAATTGTTATTAAATATCTTGAGATTTTAAAGTAATTAATTCGCTATTGCGGACCCTAAATGCAATTCTCCCATTTTTTTAATGCATCACAGAAAATGAAAATTTATTTAGCTAAAGTATACTTTTAATTCTTTATGTTTGAATCAGATTTCACTTTAGTCCTTTAAGTTTAAAAAGTGCACTCTTAGTCCCTCAAACTTAACGTTGTTAGTATCTCCTAACGGAAATTGCTGACTCATCAAACTTAACGCTGTTATTTTAGATACTTTTTATTTTACACAATTTAAAATATCAAATTTATTATATTATTAAATTATAATTAAAATATGAGCATGCTTTGTCAACATTTTATTGCACAGTTATCGATTAAATTTGATGAGTCAACATTTTCTGATAAGAGAAACTAATGGCGTTAAGTTTGATAGACTAAAAGTGCACTTTTTAAACTTAAAGGACTAAAATGAAACCTAACGCAAATATAAAGGACTAAAAGTATACTTTAATCAATGAAGTGTTTTTCGGTGGAAAGCAAAAAAGAAAAGATAAATATCATTAAACAGTACATATATATTATTTTATATTTTAATAAAATTAAGAAAATAAAATTATAATAAAGTAATTAAAATGCCACATGTAATGAGTTAGTATATAAAAGTTACAATTTTGAGTGTATCAGATCCTAATTTGTAATTTTTACGGTTTGGGAATGATTATTAAGTATGCCATGTCAGTATGCATTTAAGAAATTAAATCTGCGTTATTTGCAACTAATTTTAAGTTGCAAATATTCGAGGGACATAGGTTTGAACAGAGTCTATGGGTCTACGTACGTGGAGGCATCTTGCAATATTCGAGGGACAGTTGGAGGGTCGCGTAAAAGCTGGTTTTGTTTCTTTCTATTCTATCAAAATAAAACCCCAAAAAAGAACAGTGTACTTATGAACTCCTGCGCCTCAAATGAAATGCCTTCTTCAATTATGGTATCCAGGAGAAATGTTTTTACTATATTTTTATGGTAAATTGGTAAAGAAAATTATTTAATTTTATAAAAAATAATGTTAAACATAAATCTCTCCAAACACTTTTTCCTATCTGTGCGTAAGTGCTTGCTTGCTTGGTTGCTTTTGGAATGAATAATGATACTGTTTGGCAACCCGTTAAGAAGTTTTAAAAGCACATTTAACAATATTTTTCTTAAAATAAGATAATCTCATTCACATATTTATCTCGATTTACGTTTAAATAGACCCCATATAATGGACGGGTTTGGAGTGGTGAGGAGTTGAAAGATGTAACCTAATTAGAGAGTCAGCGGATGGGACAGGAGAGTGAAAGCGACGTATAGAATCAGGTACTGCCTCCCCATTTGTGTACACTACTACTCCTGCCCCTCTGATCTGTCACTCAAGCCAAGCGGCGCCGTTTCCTTCCTTCTCACCTTTTCATGCAAGTCAGGATCAGGATCAGATCAGGATGAGGACCATTCATTGCTCTCGTTAATCAATCATCTTCATAATCTCCTCATCATTATCCCACTAATCCATCATTAGAGCCCTGATTCTGCTGCATCTTAATTAATCATCCCCCCCTCCTCTGTTGCTATTTACTATTATCCCCACCCACCTATCTGCCTCCATTTCAATTGCCCTTATTCCAACGGTCACTTTAATTTTAATTTAATCTCATTTCTAGATTAGGTCAGAACCCTATACTTCAATAATTAACACCTTCTCTCCCCATCTCTCCCTTTTTGTTCTCTTTCTACGTGCTTGTTTGGAAACACCGTTTTCCAAACGGTACACGTAAGTCGAGATAAAAGTATTTTGAAATCTGTAAAAATCATTTTGAAATTCATTAAAACCATCTCGAAATCTATAAAATTATCTTAAAATCTATAAAATATCTCAAAATCTATAAACTCATTTTTTCTAACGAATTTATTAAACACACGCCGCATAAATCGCTCCTCAGCTTTGCATGTGACGTCCCTTCCTCCTCCCGTCCCTTCCTAATGTCAATGGTCAATTCACCTTTTTATCCCCAACCTCAAAATGGAGTGTTTGACAAAGCGGTCCAACACTCTAAAAATACGTTCAACTGTGTTTTTTTGTAAAACGAAACAATCTCCTCGACATATTTATCTCGGGTTGTGTGAATAAGCTTATAAGTACTTCTTCACCGCTTTGTCAAACGGACCCAATAACTAACACGCCCCCCAACTACTCCATCAGGCCATCTTCTGTATGTATTCAATCCCTTGGAACGTCTTCTATAAAAGAATCATCACACCTTCGTTCCTGTATCACAAAAATCAAATCAACACTAAAATTACTTTATGCGCATTTACATGGGACACCAAGATATTACCCGTTTGAGAACATCGTAGAGAAGTATTTTTATTTAAGTTAAGGTAAATATGTAGAGAAGATTATTTCGCTTTGCGGAAAAATACTGTTAAACATGCGTTTGCCTTTTGAAAACGTTGTTCCAAATAAACACATAAAAGTTACTTTTCAACGTGTTTGTTTCGGAACTTCGTTTCCCCCAATAATGCACACAAGTCGAGACAAAATTATTTATAAAATCCGTAAAAACCATCTCAAAATCTATAAAAATCATCTTGAAATCCGTAAAACCATCTAGAAATCCGTAAACATTTATTATTTAAAAAGTAAGTATATCGAAGAAGTATTATCTCAACTTGTATAAGCATATTTTTAAAACGTTATCCCAAAACAAAGCCCTAAATTACCTTTGTAAGTTATTATTCAACTCTTTATCATTCAAAAACAGCATATGTTACCTTAACTTGATGCTTTTATGTATTTTTAAGTAGGGTTAAAGGGTAAAAATGGCATGAAATTTTTTCGAAAGCGCACTAGTCATACAAAAGTTTTTAAATAGAGTGTTTTGGACCCTACCATTAAAAACCCTAACATTAACCATCGGCTCCTCAACGGAAAAGCAGCCAAATTTAACAGATTTTTTAATGGCATAACCCAAAATACTCCATTTTAAAACTTTTGGATTCACATAAGGGACTTATTTATCAAATGGTCTCAAGTTTTAAAATATTTATCAAATGGTCCCAGAGGTGTTGTCAATTTAGCTCATGGTGTTATCAAGGGTTGTCACATGACAACACCATGCGCTGCATT
>JANTPZ010084871.1:0-12398 GCA_025593235.1 Vachellia pachyceras
TATCTGGGTCCATTTATGATGCATAAAGTTTTATTATACCTCATTCTTCTGTGGCATTTGTATTTTCTGAGTTTATACAACCATTTATGACCCTTCATTGAAAGTGATTTTATACAATCCGAGATAAATATATAAGAGGAGTTTTATTTCGTTATGTTTAAAAGTGCTTTAAGAAGTGATTATAACACTTTCCCAAACACCCACATATATTTGTTACTGAAAATATCTGACTTCTTTGCCATATTTTATTCAGTTTATCCAATATTGTCATCATATATATTGATTAAATTCCTTTTACATCGTTGATAGTAAATAACATTGAAAAAAATAGTTTCTATTACCAATTTAAATAGACACAATGTAAACATGTTGACAAAATCACACTGTTCATGTAAGTAAATATATGTTGAGAACTTATTAGAATAAACTTATACACTTATCATGCTTTTTGGTGATGAGATGTGTTTAGATTAACATTTGGAGAATAGTTTTTGAAGAAACAACATAAAAAGGGACTTGGCAATAAGGTAAATATTTTTATTTTTTATAAAATTACACTTAATTGTGTAATGTTGTTTTCATTTCTATTTTTGTGTTTTCACTACTAGAAAAATGCCATTTAGCGACGGAAAATCCGTGCTAAATGGATATTTTTCATTGCTAAAACGAGGGTTACTAATATTTTTTGTCACTAAATGGAAATTTTCTTATGGAAAATAGTCATTTAATGATAGATTTTTCCGTCGTTAAATAACATTTTTCTGATAGTGTTTTCAATTTACTGATAGGTCACTTTTTTTCCTTCCCTCCAACTAAAGCACATGAAATGAGGTTGATTATGACAACCACGAGACAAACAGAGAGTGGTTAAGGCTCGTTTGGTATTATTGTGAATGAATGAATAGATAAAGACATGACTTTGTAAATATTCCATATTTATTATATTCTCAAATGAAAAATAATGTAGAGTGAAGTATTTATTGTTAAGCAATGATGATATAAGCAGTGATGGGGTGTTCGGCAAAAAAAAAAAAAAAGCAGTGATGGGGTGTGTTTGGTAAGCCCGTTTTGCCAACGGGTGCGCTTATCGAGACAAAATTCATCTCACATAAACTACCTCGGAATCTGTTTCATTTTCCCAACAGGCTATCCAAACACACCCATGAACTCACATTAAAAATATCATTCCTTTGGTTGGTTCTGAAGGTAAAAAATACTTAATTAATTTAATTTAATTAAGAAAGTTAGTTAAATTAGTTAATGTGACCAGTTTTTCTATAATATTTTAATCATTTTTTTTCAATTCCACACTTCCCTTTCTTCCTTGATATTGTTAAGAGAAATTTGAGAAAAATATTAATAAATATGTCTTATATTTAGGATTAATATTAAATTCTTAAGGAGCACTGGAGTACAACTTCCCGTTTGACATTAAAAGCAAAACCAAAATACAGTCTACAAAATTAAGACCAAATATTGTTTTTGGATAGTTTTGGGCCAATATAAATGCAATTGAGACCACATAAGAGATGTGTCATTAATTTGTTGTAAATATAGAAAAAATACGTTAAATTTTTAGATAAACACAACTTATTGCTTATAAAAAGGATTGTCATATGTAAAAGAATGTTTTAAAAAGAACCGTAGGAGTCACTTGATGATTTATTTTACTTTAAATATTATTTTTTAGAGTCATGTGTTAATACTTCTGCATATTTTCAATTATATGATATTATTGTAGCAATATTGTCCCCAAAGGGTTAAAGTCTAATTTTACTTTGAAAGTTGCCTCATTGTAGCAATATTGTCCCCCAAAGTTTTCTTGTGATTCATTGTTGTTCTAAAAGTTTCCAAATAGCAACAATTTCGCCTCATCCATCATTTCTGTTGAGCTTAACCATTTGGCTGGCCAATTATGCTGAGTTGTCAAGTGCACATGTCATTTACCAACGGTTGGTTGGATCAAATGGTAAGCGTCTTGTTCCAGCTTAAGCAAGATCTTGAGTTTGAGTCCTTGTGTATGCAGCAGCCACCGTTGTGAGACTCACCCACTATTTCCAGATGCGCGATGCGGATCGGGTCTGGATTAGTTGGGGTGAAGCTCCGGATACTGGGCATGAAACAAAAAAAAAAGTACACATGTCATCTATATATGTTAGCTTCATTAAGGTGCAAATTTGTCATTGAAGTATTCGCTCATGAGCAAGTTGTCGCGGGAGTTTTCAAATCGTAATAGTGCCGCCCTAGCCATCTTCCAAGCTAACTTTAACCATTGTTGACAAATGTGTTGAGTTAGCAAAGTGACACACTAGGGAGATTCTTCCCCGTTGTGACCTAGCGACACCAAGATAGGCGAGTGCCTATTTGATTTTCTCTTCACCGCACAAGATGCTTCAACCTCTTTAATTTTCTCCAATCTTTCAAGCAGGATGCATTTCTCAAAAGAAAAATCCCTTAGTTATACATATAACTTGAAAAATGAATTGGAAAATACCAAAACCTACCAAATCAACATATTGGATTAACTAAATCAAAATTAATATGGATAATAGCCGAAGCAAAATTATTACAATTTGAAAATTTTCAGATATCTTATGTTTCTAAGTGAAAATTTAGTAGGCAAATTTTCACTTTAATCCAAAACAAAAATGATATGGATGACATATAGACTTGTCGGTTCAACATATTTGGCCTACTAACATTCAAATTGAACCCAAATAAACTTGTAGAACAACATTACTTCTACCTGACAACTTCTAGAGTAAAATTGGTCCTTAACTATCAAACCAATTTTACCTATCAGCTGTCTAACCACGGTTCCATTCTTATTGGACCATTAACTATCAAACCAATATCTTTTATTGATACAATGATCAATTTGATTTTCAAGGGGAAAACTCAACTCCTTGACACTACTATAAAACTCCATAGTAAAGGTGTTAAACCTTATTGGGACTTGTTCACTCCGAAGTGGCTAGACATGTTTGATTTTGTGAAACCCCTCAATCAAATTAAATGATATTTCAGTAACACAGGCGAGACGTAGGCATGCAAGTGGATAAACGGGACATTCTGTAATAGCAGTATCTGCATTAGATGGTTTTTTTTTTTTCAATTTGGTGTTGGTAAAAAAATAGCAACCATAATAGTCAACATTTGCATACTAATTTTGTTAAACATAAAAGTTTAGATGAGTTGAGTCGCAGGAACTTATAAGGATTAGACAATGTATCTAGAATCAAAAAGTACTTTCAAATATACTTTACTTATCACTAACCAAATAAGATCCTCACATTGACATTTGACAGTAAGATTTTGACATTTGAATGATCCTGTAAGTTTATAAATCAATTTAACATCAAATGGACCGAATTTTAAGTAAAATTCGACATTGACCATCAACCACAAGTTGGTTAGTTGGCTAAAGAAGCTCATCACATGGAGATGTATTTGAGATTTGTACTTGGTGTCTATTGTTTGTCACTCCTTTCGCATTGCTGCGAGGTTGGAAGTTGGAACTTTGTGATTGATTTGTGGGGGTTCAAATCTTTAAAGAGGTTTTGCTACGGACCCTCATTTTGGCATTTTGTGTTGTTTTTCTCGAATAAAGAAAGGAAAAGGAAGTCCGGATTTTTTAAAAAAAAAATAAGAAAGAAAGAGAAGGAATCTGTATAAGAGTTACTTCTCTCATCATATATAGCTCCAATCTTTACAAAAAAAAAAAGTAAAATATACGTTGCAATTTGATTCAGACTCTTGAAATAGTAAATTATTTTTTTGGGAAAAAAGATAAAGTAATTATACCAATTAGCATAAAATGCACACCGACTTTTCTTTTGTTTTAAAACTTGTCACCTCCCTTTGGGTATGGTTTCGTGGTTGATAAGTAAGAACACAGTTGTGTCCATATAGTGTGATCATTTAAAATAAGAACATAGTTCTATAAAAAATTCCCCTGACACGTCCTTGACAAATCAGGATTCCAACATGGCTACCAAGATACAAATAAATCATAGACCTAATGAGTTGCTGAGATTGGTTATAGGCTTAAGGCAACACTAGCCACATTCCTTTTCATCAAATCAACAAGTAATCTATAGAGATACAAAGAGCATATCTGAACCACTAATCCGCAAGGTAAAATAATTAAATACATAGACACAACAGCCTTGAAAATTTCCTACCTTAGTGTGTGCCTGCGCCATAAGTAATTTATTTCAATGGCGACTGGGAAGAACACATGCTTTACAGCTTCACATTTCAGACACGAGACTGGTAAAACATGCTATCTCCAATTCAGGTACCTGAGAAGTACTTTGGACATGCCCTGTTGCCTCGGTGTTCTATTAATTACAAAGTAAAACTATAAAGAGAAGCACAATAGGAAACCCAAAATGCAAATTCAAGTTACCGGTATGAACCCAGAGGCCGCCCATCAAATGCATAACGAGAAGAAACTGGCAAAGGCATGGATACTGGCTGGGTTCTGTCATAATGCCGTATCTGACCATACTCCGGCAAAGCTTCAGCAGTATACCTTGAGTATAGCCTATCGTGAACGGTTTCTTTCCTTGGCAAGTTATCAGCACTGCTCAAGGTTCTTCCACCAACAAAAGAGCTTGAAGAGAATTCATCTCTATATGAAGGTTGAGAATATGGGTCCCTTGAATCGTGACGGTAGTCATCTACACCGTGGCCATATGGCTGATATTCCCTCTTATTTAAATATATAGGATCAGTGCGAAGGCTTTCTACATGTGATTGTGAAGGGACATCCTCATTGTAGATAGAGCCCAGTTGATGAAGGGGCTCTATTCCATGATCTCTCTTGTATGGTTCCAATATGGGATTCACATGAGAAGAGGGAGTCAGATTTCTCCCGCCTTGTTGAAGACCATAAGCTCGATAATCTTTTTCGGTCAGAAATAAATCACGCCTTTCTCTTTCATAAGGCAGAACATGATAACTCATCCCATGTTTATTGGCATAAGTATCTTGGTCAGATCTTTCCCTATGCAAATGGGACCCTTGTTCCCTAAAACCATCAGAAGCTTCCCTGTCCTCCATTACTTCTTTTGTAGAGGTGTGAAGAGGCAGCAAAGTTGAATGAATCATAACTGGTCGGAAAAGTTCTGTGAGCTTCCTAACCTGAACAGGAATGTTAAAGTATCATTGATAACAAATAATCAAGCAGAACAACAGCCATCCCACCAGAGGAAACATTTGATTCTCACCTGCCTAACAGTAAGTTCGGTTTTGAACTTGTTCTTTTCATAATTTTCTTTGATAGCCTTTTTAAAAATGCTCTCAGGCAGTGGAAAGCAATCCTTCTCAATGCTGAATCGCACCTGAAAGTTCGGAGCTGGCCATAAGCAAATGAATCTTGACAAAATCAAATGGGAATTATTTGTAGAAGTGCAGGACAGAACTTGCAGGAAAAAAACTAAAATGAAAAAACAAACCTGAGCAGGAAAGGAACCATTGAACGCTTTGGGTTCAAGTTTCATGCCCCCAGAAGATGTAGCCTGGTATATCCCATATAATAGCTTAAGATCAAAATCATAAAGAAAAAGCTTAAGCCCACGCCTGATGCCTAAAACAACATCCTTTTTACCACAAGGAAGACCCATAATTTGGTAATGGAAACAGTCTGGCTTTGTTTTTGCACTGCACATGAAGATCAAACCACCAAGCTTTTCTTTCTTTCCTTCATTTAAATTAACCTTCTCTGTACTGCCTTTCTCATTTTTGTTCATTCTATTATTCATACCCTTGTTTGACCTTGCATGCTTTCCTCTGTTCTTCCATTCTTGGTTAGTTTTATTTGACTCATTAGTCTTCTCCTTACTATTTTGAGCATCATCGCTCTGCTTTGTAAAACGTTTGTCACTAGTGCTTTCATTTTTGTCTACCTGCTGGTTCTTCTCCTTAAGCTGCTTATCAGCAGTGCTCTTTTGTTGACTGGCTTCTGAAGTTTGTTTCTTGCCGTGCTCATTTCCATTGTGAGAAATTTTTTTCACTTCCACCATTGTTTTATTCTCTCTCTCTGGATGTTTTCCCTGAATCTGCTTAAAACCTTTAGTCTTTTTTATTTTAAGCTTACTAGGCTGAGATTTCTTAACAAATCTTGATTTGGCCTTCAATGACTGGTGAGCATTTTTGCCACTTGATTCTGGTTTACTAGATCCTTCAAGCAGATCCTTCTTACCTTCAGCTTTGTTGATGCCTTGTTCCATATTACCCAAATGCCTGAATTTGCAAGATTGCAAAGGAAAAAAAATTAGTTCAAACATTTAAGAAGTGAGGCAATTTTTCTGCCCTTGTCAAATTTTTGACATTGTGCATGATCCCAAAGAAGCATAGTAAATTCAATCATTTATTGTTGGGGTGGGGGGAACAAGTAGGGGAAGATGGAAGTTACAAGAAAGGAAAACCACTTTACCTAGAAACATAAAGTTGAATAAAGGGCCAGAAATACGGAAAAAGAACCTACCCCTCTTTGTGTAAGTGCAAAAAACCTTTAGGGCTTAGGAGCTATGTTTTGTACGTTGAAAGGGATACATAGCTGGTTTCACTCAAGGTTGTATTCAAGCCACACCCAATTTCTTGTTTTTTTTTTAAAATGAATATATGATAGAAAACAATGTGCTCCCTACACGTATCGTACAGTACCCATTTCAATATCAAGGTAAATAGGATCTGTGTCACATATCCATCGGTTATGAAAAAAAAAAATGTGCCCAGAAAGATTCATATGACCACTTGAGAGAAACCAAGCAAAAGAGAAACTGTCATATTGAGACTTATGGAGTCTCATAAAGTTTCACAGTTAGAGATTAACCAATACGATGCTCTTTACTTTATCCGACAGTGGCATCACAGATATAAGTGTATCAAAGATAAATAAATATTTAGTAAATCATTAGTGAGATTACAAATATCCAAATGAATAATGGCAGAATATCCTCATCACCAATGCTAAATCACTCTCCTATATTTCATAGAAAAGAAAATATGATTTGTATCATTCCTTCAACTATGAAGGTGCCCAAGCCCAACAAAAGTTCAAGATTAAATGTTCAGAGGTGCAAACCACATACTAAATTTGTGATCAATTAACTTCACCTTAGAGATATTCTTGCCCACAATGCTTAATGCTTTCAGTCATAATCATGAGAACAAGGACAGGGGAATGCATGGACAGACAAGCAGGCCAGATGCTTGTGCAACGTTAACAATCACTAGTACAACTAACATGAAAAGACCTCCCCTTAAATGTCATCAACATGTCGAGAACTATATTTATAATTCTTTTCAGCAAAGGATCAAGTGATCAATATATCTCAAAGAATCTCATATATTAAAGCGAAAACCCTCAGAACCCTGAAGTTTCTAGTTTAATCAAACTGTAACATTCTTCTTTACCTCTGTCACCCTCATGTTGCTCCCACATCCAGCATGTTCAATTATAATTTACAATCCATATAAAATGTGACAAAATTGATATTAATTTTTCATTCTATGGTTAAAGATGAAAATAATCATACCAAAACTGTAACATTACTCTCCATCCCTTCACATGATTAGCAATTCATTCAAGAGAATGCTAATTAGGACAACCAAATGACAGTGAACGGTCAGAAAAACCTTGAAATAAGGTTTCAACATCTAATTGCCCAAATCTTTCCCCTTCATTGCCACTAAGTGAGATAATAGCATTCTACAATATGCCACAAGAAAGAGCATAGATGTTATGTTCATTTTATTTTACCATCCACAACTTTGCTTTGTTTTATTTTTGGTGACATTGCCATAAGATTATGACATTATGCATGAAGTATATGAGTATTATTATCTGGGTTCAGTAGACAAATCTAGTCTTAATTCCCCTTGCCTGGTTTGCATCAGGCCGAAATCTTTCTAGTACCTAAAGTCCTCACTCCCCAATATAAGTATAAACATAGGCAAAACACTGTTAAAAATTTTGAAAAAAAGGGGGAGCGTGGATGATAGCCAGAAGCTAAGTAGACAAGGGCGTCCCGCATTTACTCAACTAAATTCACTCGCCAGAAAGTTAGCAAGGCAAAGTTACATAACAGGCCAGTAGCATATAAGATTCCTTCTTAAAATAGTGGAAGGAAGATAGACAAAAGATACAGGTATAAACACTATCTATATATCAATAATAAATTAGAAATAAACCCTTCAGAAGATATCGCTAATAATAAAAACTCGAAAAAATATCAATTTGACTGACAGTGGATGCATTTATCCAATTTCCCAGATGAAATATGGAAATTCAAGTGAAGAACATATACAGAATTCCATCCAAAATGACAAACTACACAACCATGATGAAATCCGTTTAAAATTTTTTGCCATCATAGACTAATTAAAAACCACTCAGAGCAGTTACCTAAGCAGACAGATCGATATAAACCCTCATCCATACCTACCCAAGCCCACCAACACACAATGAAGCCGTGATCAGAATCAAGTAGGGAAGATGTACCTAAGGAAGATGAATCCGAAAACCAGCGATCGAAACGGTGGGCCAAAACCCAATGTCCGGAAGGTTTTCTCTGAGCGAGAGAGAGTCTAAAGCCAAACGGACGACTATGCTCTTCGCTTTGAACCCGGAGCTTCATACGATACAAAACAACCGTAAATCCTTTTGGTACTGATCTTCTTCTTTTTGTTTTTCTTTTTATTTTTTTAATACAATTTTTAGGGAAAATAACCCAAAGGTCCAAAGTAATATAATTAACCACAAAATGGTCCTAAGGATTCATTAAATTACCATAAAATTTCAGGAGTAACTGCTGAAGTTGTTAATTAAAGCTAGTAAGGTTGTTAATGACAACCTCAACAGCAACTCTTAGGATTTTATAGTAATTTTGTGAATATTTAAGACCATTTTATGGTTAATTCTGCTACTTAAGACTTTTGGATAATTTTCCCTTTATTTCTTCTCTCAAATTTGATTTTTTAAAAAACATTAATCCTATAATTTAATAAATTTGATTATTTTACTTTTTTAAAAATCAAAACCATTGATATCAAATTTTAAGGGTTAAAATTAAGATGAGAGTAAATTTGAGGAGTAAAAAATTATATTCTTTAAAAAATCAAAATCATCATTATTAAACTCCCAAAGATTAAATTAACTTTTGTTTTATAATGAAAGGAGTGAATATTATAGAAAGCACACTATTTTATTATTTTTTTTGTTTTGATAATAATATTAGGGAGATTTAGGCTCAAGTCCCATGGAAGGAAGTTATTTATGAAAAGGTCCCAAGAGGTTGTCAATGATAAGTTGAGGAGCACCATTGACAAGTGGAGTAGTTACTATTGACAACTTTTAGGACATTTTCATAAAGAACTTCCCTCCATGGAACTTGAGCTTAAATCTCTCATAATATTAAGGAGAAATTAATGTACAGTCTGAAAAATCATAGATAACTACCAAAACAAAAATCCTTGTCTGTTGAAATAATTTACAAGTCTAAGGGGATTTGAGGGTAATACATTTCAATTATAAAATTACATTCTTACCCCTCTTGGGCTCCATTTGGATGGGATGAAAAGTTGAGGATAAAGAAAATGGGAGGAGAGAAAATATTATCAATCATCCTGCTTGGATGGATGAGAAAAATAGAGAGGAAAGAAAATGGGTAAATAGTTGAATGGCTAAAATATCCTTAATAGTAACAAGTAAAATATTCTTAATTTTTTTTATTTTATATTTTGTTTTATTTCCGTTTGTATAAAAAAAGTATTCTTAAAATATATAAAGTATAATATCAAATTAAATATGATAATGAAAAAATTATATTAACATTAATATCATTAAATAATTAAAATCAAATTATTTATTAAAGATACCTTTTCATGTTATTATATTTCAAAATAAAATAACTTAGATAAGAATATATCATATTTTTTTAAGGTTGGTAGTTTTAGTAGGTAATTAAAAAAATAGATTAGATATGAGAATATATCTTAAAGCTTATTCTTTTTAAAAAGAAAAATTATAGTCAGAATTTTAAAAAATTTAAATGTTAAACTTAATTATTTAAAATGAAAAAGTAATAAAAAAGTATGTGGGTATATGAGAAAAAATTGTTTTCTCTCCATATGTGGAGATAAAAGTTGGAGAGAAAATGTAATCGACCCCATCTAAAATCCATTTCTCCCCCTATTTTCTCCCCAAAATTTTCTTCACTCCTTAGCATAGGGTCAATGTTAAAACTTGCTTTGAAAATTGGTGGCGGATCTCTAGTCTCAGACGAAGCCACTCACCATCTCATCACAAAAACCCTTGACATCCGATGAAGCCCTGTCGCTTGACGGCCACAGTGAATCTCCGCTTGCCTGCTCGTCACTATTGCAAAGTTGTTGGTCACCGACAGTCACCGTGAATCTCCGCTCTTCTGACCGTCGCTACAGCAAAGCCTTTGGTCGCCATTGTTTCCTTCTCTATTGTGCCTTCCATCACTACCGCAAAGCTGCTGATCATCGTTGTTTCCTTCTTTGTTGTGCCTTCCTGCTACCACAGCCTTCAGGTGTTGACCTTTATTCTCCAGCTTCATATTAATTGCTCCATGCTTTGGAGTAAAGGTTCTATTTCTTCTCATTTCTCACCCTAAAGCCTTCACATAATAAGGGATCTTCTCAACACATAAAAGCTTGATCCTTTTCATTTATTTCTACCAAAATAGAGACAATCAAAACCCTAATCCACACACAATCAAACAATAACTTACATGATAAAGATGGCATACTGATAAAAAATTTTGCATAGAGCCATCTCCTATATATCCAAGGGGCTAACTTCATCAATTTTTTTGGATAAAAATATAAACTTTCCATATTTTAGGCAGACAATGAGATGAAAGTTGTTAACCTTCAAGTTTGCACATTTGATAGAGGAAATGTGCCTCCACTTGAGTACGTGGGATGATCAATTAAGGAGATGACGTTGGATGATGGGGTATAGAAGATGACGGATGATGGAGAAGAGGGCTCGTTATTTTGAATAGGGGAGAGCGTGTGCCTTTTGATCAACAAGCAGAAACTATTTGCTTTCTTTCAAAATAAGGGAGGGCAATTTGGTGTGCAGCGCTCTTACGAGCCATTACCCTCTCCCCCAAAAGAGCTCTTATGAGGGTGTGCAGCACGCCCGCTTATATAGCCCAACACCTCCTCGCATCCATCCAATGTGGGACTCCACGATCATCCCGTGACGCATGGGACTTCACATTAGTTTCTTTATTTTCATAAATTTGGTGGTGATTCTTTCTCATCTTTGGGACCTATGTGTAATTTCCCCAACAACAACAATAATAAAGTGACAGTTAAATAATGATTATAGGTGTTTGAAATTTTTTTTGTAAAGTAATAATGGAAAATAAAGTTCGAGTCACCAACAATAAAGAGTTGGACAAAGGAACCTAGGAACTTAGCGAGAGATAAATTGGAGCGATTGTATTGATTAATGAGTACGAATGAAATCTAGAAAATTCAGTGTGAGTAATCAAGAGTGTAGCTCTTAGAGATTTAGAATGTTTGTGATGTGTATAATTGTAATATCGAGTAGAATCAAAATGGAATCAGAAAATAAAAATAAAAATAAATAGGGACCAAGGTGGAAAAATGAAAAAGGTAGAAGGGCAAAATTGTAATTCCACCCTCCCACATTTTAATATCCGGTTAGCACATGTCGGGACTGTTCATCTTCATTTCTCCAGAGCAGCTCGAACACAGCACGAGAGAGGAACAGAGCGCTGGAGTCGGCGATGCCGTTTCTCACCGGAGGAATGCGTTTTTCACCGATGCAAGGACGGATTCGGGTTTAGGAGTGGAAAAAGAAGACAAGTTGAAAGCTAAAGAATAGTGAAATTATGCATTGAGAGCCTTGAAGGTGAGTGAATAGCGTCCCATTATAGTTTTTATAAATCACGTTTTACTATCTTCATAGTCTATTATTTGTTATCGTATTTCGAGCATGATTTCACTGATAAAGGATTATCGGAATTATTTGATCTTCCTATTTATATTATGAATAGAAAGGTTTGAAGAATTTATTCGATGTTATTCATTCATTTTCAATTTTATTTGAATGGAGCACTTAAACATGGAAGTTGCAAGAAAGACTTTTGAAATTTTAATTCATGCATAGAGATGATGAAAAGAAATGATACTTTCATGCTTTACGCATGCTTGAAATGATTTTGATATATACTCTATGCATGCTTGAAAATAGTTTGAGATATTGTTTTAAAATTTTCATGCTGAGATTCCTGTTATAAATTATTCCAAAATGGTTTTATTATTAAAGGCAACTTGGAAATTGATCCCATGCATGATTGAAAATGTTTTTGAAAGGACTGAAT
>JANTPZ010084872.1:0-13759 GCA_025593235.1 Vachellia pachyceras
AGAGAACAAAGTAAGCCTTGAAAGGGGAGCATTATTGTCCACTTCATCAGCCAGCCTGTTCACCCTTTCATCAGGATCATATACAATCTAATTCCGCCGACATTAAATACAAAAAAAGAACAAAAATAAAAAGTGTTTCAATCAAAACCATCTCTTTCATAAAATGCCACACCGGAACTTCAATCCAAAGCATAACAGCCAAAAGGGATAAGATATAAAACCTCTACTTGTCTCCTGGAGGCGTTTGAATCAGAAACCATGGCTTTAAGTTTAAATCTAACCAGCGGGGTTCTTTGAAATTGAATCTTTGAGGCAGAACTGCAAGGCCCATATCCGAAGCGAAGTTGATCGTTGCTTCTGAACGAATTTTGAGAAGTAGAGAAGTAGTTACTGCAAAGAAACTGAGAGCAAGCCATGGATAGCCAAAAAATGCGAGAACACTGAGGTCAACCAATGTGTTGCTCTATTGCTGTCAGGAGATGTGTCAATTTAGGCTGAGCGAACGAGTGAATCCTTGCGTAATTTTTCAACGCTTCCATGTTTAATTAATGGAATGTTCAATCCCCCGCTTTGGTCATACTCATTTACTCGCGTTCTTCCCTCCGACTAAATTATATTGAAATAGTGCTAAGGCCAATAATTAATATTCTTTAAGTTGGTGCATGTTTGAACAAGAATATAATAGCTCCGTTTGGTAAGCCGTTTTGCACAACGGGTGCGCTTACCGAGACACTTTTCCTCTCACATAAACTACCTCGGAATCTGTGTCCATTTTCCCAACGGGCTATCCAAACGGAGCCAATATAACGTATTTTTCTTTCTGGTTACTGAAATATTCTGGTGTAGAAGTAAAAAAAAAAAAAGGAATGAAATAAATCTTCAATGTTGAAATTCAATGGCGGCTCAAGTGTTACTTATTATATGTGTTCAGTCAAACACTCAAATTCCATTAATGAAGATCATCAGTTCTCTCTTTCTTTTTTGGGTGAAAATTCATTATTCAGGAGGCCCAAACATTGATTTTTCTTTGTCCAATAATCTAAACCTAGCTGTAGAAGTAATTTGTTTGATTTCTGCCTCTGAAAAAAGATTCACATTTGATTATATTTAATATTTATAATTCAAATAATTTTAATTCGGTAGAATTGTATGTTTTTTGGGGCCTCAAGTGCAATATATATGATAGATATATCCCTACAAAATATTCCCATTTTTTTTCCAGTTTTAAAGAAATTCATCTTTCTATCATTGGGACATTTATAGACCGATGGTCAAGACAATTAAGGTAGAAACGTGAAGAAATAACAATGGTTGTCATTGCATCAAAAAGTTTGATGCATGCACATATATATTGCCATATATATATATATATATATATTGGTAAAAAAATCACGGACTGACGCTGAAATTAAGACATCATTTAATTTCTTTATAAAAATGTCATTGACTATATTTTCATTGCATTTCTACGCAGAATGAAGTGAAAATGGAGACATTAAAATTATATTTCGTACTAGCGATATATATTGGTGAAAAAGTTTGATAAATTTGAAGTTTTAGGTGCTAGAATATGTGACATGTGGGAGTAGTTGATGAACTAAAAAATTTTATAAATCATGAACAAGTTCATAGTCTCTTTCAATAACCTGATAATCCGGGACAAACATGTGACCTAAATCGCATCTATATAAGTACCTATATTTATTTATTGGATTATCATTAAACAAGCAAGGAAGAACATGATTAGGTAAAACAAACACATCCTAAACACAATTAATCGTATGTGTGGTTGCAATATGATAGCATCCCTGTCGAAGAACGGGAAAGCAGAGGACAGTAACAGTGACGATGATCAAGAAGACGCAGTGAACAGTAACCAAAACAAGAAAAAAGAAATCTCTATCAGAGGGCACTAGCAAGAATCTCACTTAGTACACTCAGATAGCCAATGGAGAATCTCCCTTATGATGCTCTGTAAATAATTCATGCCATTTGCTCAGGGCCAGAGGCCAATTTATAGAACCATTACAGATGAGTTTTTGACGGAAATAACAGAAATGCAATAACTGACTAGTTCTAGTGGGTGCCGCATATTTAGCAACTACTACACGATGGTTCTAGTGGGTGCCGCATATTTAGCAACTACTACACGATGGAAATAGAAATTAAGTAAATAAATTCAAGTGGAAAGGATAACTAATTAAATAATAATGAAATAAGTGGAGACGTGGTCTCACGCCCCATAAATCTTTCGGCCAATATTCCCACGTCTTGAGTAAGTCAGCAACGGCTTGTTTGGATGGCTATCATTTCCTCCCCGTTGAAAAAACGACTTGTCCTCAAGTCGAAAAAGAGGGAACTGTGTTTGTAACAATTCGTAGTCTTCCCAAGTGGCGTCTTCCGGTGGTCGTTGTTCCCATTGGACTAATAACTCCAATCTTCCATCGGTCATCCAACGGTGGTCATTGATAGAGGCCGGATGTGGTTGCCACTCCAGATCAGATGAAAGAGGTATATCCATTAGCGGAGAGGTCGCTTGAAGGCCATGACCAGGTCGCAGAAGTGAAACATGAAACACTAGATGGATTTTGGCATTTGAAGGGAGCTCTAACTCATGCCACTTGTCCAACACGTTTGAGCACTCGGTAAAGGCAAAAAATTGAGGCGAAAGCTTTTCAAATTTTCTTCGAGCCAACAATTTATGGCGGTAAGGCTGTAGGCGCAACCAAACTGCGTCTCCCGGTGAAAATTCCAGATCCCTTCGATGTCGATCCGCTTGTAACTTCATATGATTCTGTGCCTTAAGCAAATTTTCACGCAACACTTTTAGCATAGCATCACGAGTTTCCAATTGTTCTTCCAAGTCGGCGACCGCGGTTTCACCTCTAACATATGGGAGGAGAGTAGGGGGATCCCGCCCGTAAACCAATTTAAATGGAGTGGTGTGAGCTGCTACATGAAACCCTGTGTTAAAGGAGTATTTGGCCCATCATAAGAATTGACTCCAGATCTTTGGTTGCTCCAGAACAAAACAACGGAGAAAGGCTTCAAGGCATCGGTTGACAACCTCAGCTTGCCCATCTGTTTGGGGATGGTAAGCTGTGCTCATCTTCAAGCGAGTTTGGCTTAAACGAAAGAGTTCCTGCCAGAAATGACTCAGGAAGAGGGGGTCACGGTCGGAGATGATTGACCGAGGCATGCCATGCAGACGAATAATTTCTTGACAAAACAACCCAGCTACTGATTTGGCTGAATAAGGGTGAGATAATGCAATGAAGTGACAGTATTTACTTAGACGATCAACCACTACCAGAATGACATCGTAGTCACGCGATTTAGGAAGCCTTGTAATAAAATCCAAAGAAATGTCTTCCCATATTTGGTTGGGGATGGGAAGAGGTTGTAAGAGGCCAGTTGGAACAAGAGTTTGGTGCTTGTATTGTTGACAAGCCGGGCAGCATTGAATGAACTGCTTTACATCCTTCTTCATACCCTACCAATACAAGTGAGAAGTCAATCGTTGGAGAGTTTTGAGATAACCGCCGTGCCCACCTGTAGGTGTGGCATGTGCTTCCTCCATAAGTTTAGTACGAAGAGAAGGTTGGTTAGGAATAACTAGTTTGCTCTTGTAATACAACCGCCCTCGAACGAAGCTATACTGAGATAGTGGATCTTGAGTTTTCTGCAATTAATCAATTTTAGCCTTTGTGTAGGGATCCTCTAGTAAGGCTTGGGGCAGCATCTCAAGCTCATATACTGTTGGAATGACCAGATGTAAAAGGTCAACTTGCTGTGGCCTCCAAGATAATGGCTTCGTTTGGTTTCCTATTGGAAACACCGTTCTGACTCCCAAAACCCATTCTCACGCAAGCCGAGACAAAATTTCTCTCACATAAAGTACCTCGGAATCTGTGTCCGTTTTCCCAACGAGTTTCCAAACGAAGCCAATGTATCCGCTGCCACATTCGCTTTCCCAGATTTATAGATGATGGAGAAGTTGAATGGGAGGAGCTTAATAAGGAGCCTCTGCTGGGAATTGGTCACAATCTTCTGGTCCAATAGATATTTGAGGCTGTGGTGGTCCGTTCGAACAAAAAAGTGGTGGCCCAACAAGTAATGACGCCACTTTTGAAAAGATAGCACCAAGGCAAGCAACTCTCGGTCGTACGTTGATTGGTAGCGGTTCGAGAAGGAAAATCCTTTACTGAAATAGGCGATGGGATGCTCATTTTGCATCAGCACAGCCCCTACTCCTTCCATAGACGCGTCACATTCGACTGTGAAAAGTAATTGGAAATTGGGTAATTGTAGCACCGGTGTGGTTGTCAAGGCCGTCTTCAACTTATCAAAAGCCTTCTGAGCCCGGGATGACCATACGAAGGCATTTTTCTTTGTCAAATCGGTGAGAGGCCTCGCAATGATACCATAATCCTTCACAAAACGTCTGTAGTACCCTGTGAGCCCAAGAAATCCACGTAATTCTTTTACCGATGTAGGTGTCGGCCAATCAAGAACAGCCATGATTTTCTCTGGAACAACCTCAACTCCTCCCGATGAAACAATATGCCCTAGGTAGTCAATTCGAGTCTGGCCCATGGAACATTTCTTTGCATTGGCATAAAACTGGTGCTGTTGTAGGATTTGGAAAACGATGCGAAGGTGCTCCAGATGCTCTTCTGTTGAGGAGCTATAAATCAATATATCATCAAAGAAGACGAGCACAAATTTCTGTAAGTACGGACGAAATAGTTCATTCATGGCATTTTGGAAGGTAGCTGGTGCGTTTGTTAACCCAAATGGCATTACAATGAATTCATAATGTTCTGAATGTGTACGAAATGACGTTTTATGCATATCAGATGGGAATAATCGAATTTGGTGGTACCCTGATCGTAGATCAATTTTGGAAAAATAGCAAGCCCCATGCAATTCATCTAGTAGTTCATCAATGTTTGGAATTTGGTACTTATCTGGTATGGTAATCTTGTTGAGACGGCGGTAGTCAACGCAAAGCCTCCATGAACCGTCCTTCTTTCCCACTAAAAGTACCGGGCTGGCAAAAGGGCTCGAGTTGGGACGGATAAAACCACGCTCCAGTAGGGATGCTATTTGGCCCTCCAACTCGTCCTTTTGAGAATGAGGATATCTATATGGTCTCAGATTTGGAGGAGTAGCTTCGGGTAACAATGGGATGTGGTGGTAGTGGCCTCGGGAAGGTGGTAGCGATTTGGGCTCCTTAAATACGGTTGAAAACTCCATGCAAATAGAATGGGTGTCAAGGGAGGTAGTACTGTCGTGCTCAATTGTTGTGGACATCAGCATATTTCGAAGGCAAACAGATGTGTGTTGTTCTGGGGTAACACCTTATAGTTTGTATTTCTTTCTCGCGGCCCAAAAGATCATAAACATCTTATCCCAATTAGCTCACTGTATTAAGTGAAGCTAGCCATTTAATCCCCAATACCATATCAGTACTGCCCAGAGAGAATGGGGAAAAGTCCTGTATTATTGTTAAATCAGCCACCTTCACTTCAAGATCAGGGCATAGAGTGTTACACATCACTTTTCTTCCATCCCCGATTTGTAACCCGAAGGTTGGCACAATCTGCACGTCTACCTGTATCCCAGAGACAAGAGCCTCAGATATAAAGTTGTGGGTGGACTCACTGTCCACCAAAATCAAGACTTCTCTGTCCTTAATTTTCCCACGAAGCTTCATGGCGGCGCCTGAAGATTTGCTAAGGATCGCGTTGAAAGATATCTTTGCGGCCGTGGCTTCTTCTTCCTTAGTCGTAGCTTCCTCACAACCGGGCAACGCCACTTGCTCATCTTCGTCTACCTCCAGTAGCGCCAAGCTTCCTGTGCAGCGGTGGCCGGGCCTAAAGCGTTCTCCACACCGGAAACAAAGACCCTTCTCACGCCGGCGCGGGTACTCCGAGCTTATTGCAGGTGGAGCCCTCGTGCCCGATGGAAAAGCCACGGATCCCCTGTTACTTGCAGATGAGATGAATGAGCTGGAGCGGGCATCGTATGTCTGGGTGCCTCGAACATGAGTCGTCAGCGCACTAGATCGATACCCACAGGTGGAATTCAGCTTAGATTCATATTCCAGAGCTAGGCTGGTCGCTCGGAACACTGTTTTGGGCTTATGGATGCTAACCTCCGACTTGAGCTCCTCCTTCAAGCCGTTGATGAAAACCCCCAGGAGGTAGTGGTCTGGCCAGTTCTTCACGCGTGCGGAGCGGCGAGCGAAATCCAATCTGTACTCCTGAACTGAGCCGGACTACTTGATGCTACAAAGGAACTTATCTGGATTCTGGTACTCCGACAGTCCATAGCTTTCTTGTAAGGCCTTCACGAATTCATCCCAATACATCATTGAGCGCTCTTAATTCACAAAAGCAAACAAGTCCAGAGCGTCTCCTTCCAAGTACATCGACGCCACATCAACCTTCATCTCCTCAGGTGTCTCATGGTACCTGAAAAATTTTTCCGCCTTAAGAATCCAACCCCTCGGGTCGCCGTCGCTGAACTTAGGAAACTCAATCTTCGCGTACGGAAATCGTCACCGGTAAAAGCCTTCGACATCGTCTTCATCCCAATGCGACTTAAGTTTTCCTCTCTCGCGTCGAGTCGAGGCTGCCTCCAGAGCCGATACCTTTTCCGCCAAAGCATCAATCGCATCCAGCCGAGTAGCAATTGCAGCGAGTGGGTCACCAGCAGATTGGGTCGCCTCGGAATCTTGGTTCGCGTTGGAAGCCCGTGTGGTCACCATTGGATCGAACGTTGCTCTGATGCCAAATTGATAGCGTCCCTGTCAAAGAACGAGAAAGCAGAGGGCAGTAACAGTGACACTGATCAAGACGCAGTGAACAGTAACCAAAACAAGAAAAAAGAAATCTCTATCGGAGGGCACTAGCAAGAATATCACTTAGTACACTTAGATAGCCAATGGAGAATCTCCCTTATGATGCTCTGTAAATAATTCATACCATTTGCTCAGGGCCAGAGGCCAATTTATAGAACCATTACAGATGCGTTTTTGACGGAAATAACAGAAATGCAATAACTGACTAGTTCTAATGGGTGTCGCATATTCAGCAACTACTACACGACGGAAATAGAAATTAAGTAAATAAATTCAAGTGGAAACGATAACTGATTAAATAATAATGAAATAAATGGAGACGTGGTCTCACGCCCCGTAAATGTTTCGACCAATATTCCCACATCTTGAGTAAGTCAGCAACGGCTTGTTTGGATGGCTATCACAATCACATATCCTAAATTAAGTTCATTAGAAACTTAGCCATACACACAAGTACTTTTTCTATGTAAATGAATAAATGAACATGTTTCACGAGAAAAATAATAATCTGTTATAAAGTTTACCTAGTTATTATAAGCTTAATTCAGAATCCCAATTCTCTGCCAGCACCCTTGTGGTGCAAGTGGCGCTGCTGCTGGCCTTCATGGCTAATGTTGAGGGTTCGATCCCTCCTGCTGCAAGCTATGCTTGCCATCTCACCAAAAAAAAAAAGAATCCCAATTCTCTTTTAGCATTATGCACAAGTTCATTCCCTTTTGAAATAAATATATATTATAAGCCTCAAGCCATGAAATCTTACGATTGAAGGGTCAATAACTTCAAGGGATCATAGATTAGTCTATGGGTGTAGAACACTAATAACTTCAAAAATGACTATATACTGACGGGCACAGGCATGAGAGAAGCACCTCTTCCTTTGAACTTTTATTCCCAACCATACTCAACTATCATAATTATCTAATGGATACCATAAGAAGTTGGATTTAACGGAACGGGCTAATTTCATCACAATATGATAAACTAAAGTCTCAATAAATGCCAAAACCAACACAAGTCCTATTCCCGATTATCACATAAGAGTTTTGCATTCAGTCATTCCAAGCAGTCCCAATCTATTTCATCAAACGATGAAATAAGTTCTCCAATATTACAATTATTGCACATCAAAAAGCCATGACATTATTACAATTATTCAAAATCCAACGTACTGACTTAGGGTTCAACAACCATATCATTATTCCTTGCACTAAAAAACATGCATACATTACCTATCACTAGAAATCTCAATTGAGCACCAACCAATGATATGTCCCAGTCTGCATTATTACAACTCTAAATGGGTTGGAGCTACATCCACTCTTAAAACCTGTTTACAGTGCAGCTATGCACTCAATTTCAATCTTCGCATCTAAAGGCAAGGCAGCTACTTGAAATGTTGCACGAGCAGGGGCAGCTGAGACAAAGTCTGCCAAAAAAAAATATTAACCATTTGAGACAGTCAAATGAAAATTCTCAAAATCAACAACGGCATATGATGGGAATGGCTGGTTTATACAGCATAGGCCTATCAGTATCTCTGATAATACACGTGTATGATAATCACATCCCAGCATAACCTATCATGAGGATTTTTAGTTTAATCTAAAAGCTCGCCAGCCAATATATCATTTACGCTATACCTATATTATATCTTGTTATCATTATTCAACTGATCGTCTCTTTTAGGCAAGGTCAAAAGGCTCATCTATCACCATACTCCATTTCTCTATCTCTTTCCATCCTACGCATTCTACAAGCCTTGGAAGGGGAGTAAAATTAAACTTCATGGCAATATTCAGAATATAATACAATGTTTGGTGTGTAGAAATATATTTTCTCTAAAGGAAATGAGAAATGCACCTATCCCATTATAGTTCCAGGTGCATTTCCTATTTCCTTTCTAGTAAGACACTTTTGCACGTAGCAAACATTGCCTAATTAAATTATCAGTAGTGGAATTCATAAGTAAATAGCATCATTGAGAAGCTAAACCCTATGTAAATTGCAAATAAAATTCTATAGATAAAACAAAAGTATAGGACTTGTCTTGAGACAACAATGATCTTTTACAGACTAACACGGTCTATGTAAAGGAAAAATTAAAATTCCAACTACAGAACTCACATTTTCCATATATCTCATTTACTGTCTTGAAGTCCTTCAGGTCGGCCAGCCTACAGTAATCAAATGGAAAAATAGTAAGCATCTTTCTGACACAACACAATCCATACTATTGGGGGCAGATGATACAGAATTTATACAAAATTGTTGTCTTAACAACTGATGAATAGTTGGTTCCACCAGCTTTTAGAATTTCCCCCATATTTTTCAGAACCTGTAATTTTAAACACAACAATTATCAGCTACAATAATGGTAAGCAGATTACTCTTGGAATTGAATGATACATCAATGGCACATGTTACTGGTAAACAAGACAGCGTTTCACATGCATCAACCAATGATGAACATGCATGTAAAAAGAATTATATTACTGGCATAGAGGTTTGCACTTTCACTTTTCAAGTTCTCCACTTCAATACCGCCATCAATTTGTGCCATAAAAATCATTGAACAGTTCGGAGTTGATGTTACAAGAACGCAAAACATGAGCAGCAGGTCAAGTAAACAGTAACAAGACTAGTTTTGCTTTTCATTGCGATAAAATTGATCATCTCTGTTCCTTGAATCAACAGAGAAAAACTAGAGATATATCACCACCAATATAATGTCATTATAGGAACTAAAATAAATTCCAAGACATAAATGGTCAATCAAAGCCTCAACGCCGTTGGCCCAAAAAAAACATTAAAGCCTCTACGCATGAAGCTATACAAAATACATCAATATACAAAAGAAACAGAAAGGGTAACAAAAAGGGGGAAAGAAAAAGCAAGAGAATAATCAAGTGACTATGGCATTCCCTAAGATCAGTGGTTTTAGTACCTGCTCTGTTTGATCCTCAACACTCTCAGAGACAAGCTTTCCAGTCTGCACTTGAACACATGAAACAAATTTTGAGTAAACATATTGGCCAGCAAACATGCAAGCATCAAGACAGAGACGGTGCAAG
Source organism: Vachellia pachyceras (assembly GCA_025593235.1). NCBI lineage: Eukaryota > Viridiplantae > Streptophyta > Magnoliopsida > Fabales > Fabaceae > Vachellia > Vachellia pachyceras. The sequence goes on from JANTPZ010084872.1 coordinate 9,940, forward strand.
AATGAAGGGACAAGAGTAAACTCAGATGATTACAAACCTCAGGAACAAGACCAAGAACGCCAGACACAAACAGAAGGTTGTTGGCTTTAATTGCTTGTGAATATGGCCCCAGTGCTGCAGGCGCCTTCTCAGATTGAACAACTTCCTTGAGACCTGTATTTCACAAAAAGGAGGACCGCCGCAACATCAGAATTTTTTTTTCTCTGTGGTAAACACCACAACATCAGATTCGATACACAAAATTAGTATGCAAGATGGTGGCTAAGATTATAGAGCAAATAGCTCTCTCTCTCCCCCTCTCTCACACTCTCTCTCTCTCTCACACACACACACAAAACATAATAGATCGGTGGAATTTGTTGAAACTAAACAGAATAGATCAATGGAATGATGGAGATTTACAAGCATTAGTGGACATTCCCAAACAAGCAAAAGGGGCAGAGCGGTGGGAAGAAGACGAAGCAGAAGAACGCCACAAGGCCGTCCCGGCCAGCGAGACACAGCCGATGCGAGCAGACAGGGAAGCACGGCGGCGCAGTGCACCCATGAGTGTCGCCGGCACTTGGAAGGAACCTACAGCAAACGACGCCATTATCTCTCGCTTTTCACTCTTTCTGTGACCGAATTCTCAAACTCAGTAACTCTCGGTCGATCTTTACTCACAAACAGCCTCAAAGTGAAAAGACGATTACCGCCAAAAGCCAATAAAACGTGAAGTGGTCTGAATTAAAAAAACATTAAAAAGAAATTATTAATCAAGTTGCATAATAAACCGATTATTATGCCGGCTCGACATTGCAAACCACCCTCTCTTTTGATTTAATATTTGTTAATAAATTATTAAATAAATAAGAAATAATTGACTAATTTTTTTTAATAATTGACTAATTTTGTCGCTTTATCATTTTGTCCACTTATGAAGCTGAGTGGGTTGGGCCTTGGTAGAGGCCTAGCCGCCGGGAGCTGTGCAGGAAAAAATCATTCTTCGGGAGAAAAATATATTTGTATTTATTTAATAAAAATAGTTTATAATAGTTAATTATAATATTAAATATAAATTTTGCCCTTTATAATTTGTTCTTAAAGTATATTAATTTTTATTATTTATAATTAATTTTTATATCATATAATTTTTTTATATTATTGATTGAATATATTATATGCTTGAAATTTAAATATAAATAAAAATTTCCAATTATATATTCAATCTCACTAATATCTAAAAAATACTTTTTCAATCCAAATTTATCTAATATGTGGGAGCTTCTTTCCCTGCCTTGTCAATTCACACACCTAACGGTTAATTTGTTGGTAAAATATTATCGTTATCTCATTTTATGTTATCTCATTTTATATAAGGGTGAACTGGAGATAAGTTTTCAATTAAAAAATTAACTATGAAATGAGACATTTTAAATTATACAATAATTGACCAAATATATTATACAACTAAACTTTCACATTACGTAACTGACTTTCTTTATATGCAACTGAACTTCCACAACGATTTAATGACATGCCTCACTCTCTAATTAATTTTCTAGATTTATTCCCAATTCTCCCTTTATAAAATGCAACCTGAAACTAAATTTTAAGTGATCAGGAGTTTGACAGAGACATATAGATGTTTAGGGTATTGTGTGTGTTTGAGAACTTCGTTGGGGGAAAGGAGTTCCGTAGGGAGAAAGGAGTTTACGGATTTATAGATGGTTTTACGGATTTCAAAATGGTTTTTATGGATTTCGAGATGTTTTTTAAAAATTTTAATATAGTTTTATCTTGACTTACGTACTCCGTTTTGGGAACGAAGTATGCCACTATTAATTTTAATATGGGATCTGAAGAGGGTCTACTTGGCATACCAACTACCAAGCTAATAAAATTTACAATGAAAATTCTAATTAAAATATCTAAATTGTTCTCAAAGTTTACAGGCCAAAAATGACATCTGAAAGGTAGTGAACACGAAACCATAATTGTGATACTATCTTCCATTTTTACTATAAAAGTAGGTTATTTTTTAAGATTAAGAAAACGAATAAATTACTTTAATGTATTTATATTAAACATTTTTCACTAAATCAATTTGTCTCTCATATAAATTAATATATAATTAAATATTACTTATAAATAAATATTTTTAAATAATTTATTTAATTTTTTATTCTATAAAAAATCAATCGGTTGCATTGATGACATGCGGTAGCATATAATAATAATCCTCCAGAATCTTTATAACCTACAAACTAAAATAAAAGATGTGGCATAACTAAGCTGATTCCAAATAATTTGAGGATTTATGGTAGAAGACTGATAAATAAAATATTTGGGCAAATTATAATTAAGTCCAAACCAAAGAGCATAACATCTAACAAATTTCAATAACTTATTAATAGGTTTCTTACACTTGTGATTGACGTGTTTTTTGAAGTCATTAGCAAGTCTTTAAAAATTTTCATATATTATATCCCTTAATTACGACATAATTGTGATTCTCTCAAGTAATGGTGATAGACTTGGATCCAACTAACCCAACGGTCAATGTAGTATCCCGGTTTTTAATATAAGAAACAGTTTAACCTTTTAAAAGATTACAAAAATTAACTAAACTGCTTAATTATAAAATATATTATGAAATACACATGTGTATCATTAGATGATGAGTTTATGAATCACGAAAATTAGTTTTGCAAAACATTATAAATATACTAATTAATTAATTTACTTGATCTCTCTCAAAAAGTAGACTACTCTCATATTAACTACTAAACCAACCTTTTGTTGGTGGACCAGTTAATCTTTTTACTTGTCTAAAAGGGTTCAGCTATATTTACCAATCAAGCCGGGTTGGACCGCTTCAAGCCGGTATTGCAGCTGGGACTAAACCGCGAACCGGGACAGATTTTCGAACAGTGAAAGATGCTATGTACTCTTGTTTCAAGGTCCGGTCTTCAATTTTCTGCGTGTCGATATCAATGCTGAGATCTCGAGTAAGTGAAGTGAACCACACTCTATAAAGACCAATATAATAAATATATAAACAAATGGGCAGATCCACCTGCCATTATTTTTGATGAGATTTTTGTTATTGGGATGTTTGGGAAAGCTTCTTAACACCCAAAAAATACGTTTAACAGTGTTTTTCCGTAAAATGAGATAATCTCCTTCACATATTTACCTCGTAAATGGTAAAAGTACTTCTCCACCGTTTTACCAAACGGATTCATTATATAATAAAGAGTGAAATAATTGATCACACTCATTATTCGTCAATTTAATATTCAACAAAAGTGGATGCTTTGTCCAAGATGTTCGCCTTCGAAATCAAATTGCACAACTTTGTCTGCGATGGCTGGATCGGATCATATCACAATTAGCCAAACAAAAATGATTTCAATACGTTGCATTAATTAATTTTCCATCTGTATAATAAGGGCGAATAATTTTGTCTGCCGTCTAATTAATTTCAATAGTTTCGTATTAATGAATTGGTATAGTACTAGATTATGTGTGTGTTTGGGAATTCCAGAAGAAAGAAGTTCACAGATTTCTAGATGGTTTTTATAGATTTTGATATAATTTTTACGGATTTTAATATGATTTTGTTTCAACTTACGTCACTGTTGGGGGAATGAAGTTCCCAAACAAACACTTAGGTCACGTTTGGTACCATAGAATTTGGAGGCATAGATATGGAAATGGAATTGATTTCCATATCCATACATGTTTGGTACCATGGAATTGGCTTCCACATGGAAGTCAATTCCATCAAAACCATGGATTTACAATTCCATCTCAAAAGCTTGGATTTGTAAATCCA
>JANTPZ010084878.1:0-12238 GCA_025593235.1 Vachellia pachyceras
TCCACCGCCTCTCCCGAATTGGTTCTCAATGATCATGGTAATCTTATTCTAACTGACTCTAACGGTCAAACCCTGTGGCAAAGTTTTGAATTTCCAACTGATACACTTGTCCCCGGACAACCGCTCACCCGACACACTCAGCTCGTCTCCTCCAGAAGTCAAGCTAACTTCAGTTCTGGTTTTTATAAATTGTTTTTCGACAATGATAATGTTCTTCATCTTCTCTACGACGGTCCTGATGTTTCAAGCATCTACTGGCCAGATCCAGGGCTTGTCAGTTGGCAAGCTGGAAGGTCCACCGTCCACGTACAATTCAAGTCGAGCTGCAATTCTCAATTCTTTTGGTAATTTAGTTCAACTGACGACCTTGCTTTTAAGACATCAGATTATGGAACTGTGCTTCAGAGAAGGTTGACTGTTGATTACGATAGTAACATTCGAGTCTACAGTAGAAATCGCTCGGGAGAGAAATGGAGTGTTTCATGGCAAGCCCAACCGCAACCTTGCAAGATTCATGGCATTTGCGGAGCCAACAGTGTCTGCATCAATCATCCTTATTCTGGGAGAACATGCTCTTGTCTTCCAGGTCACAAGGTCAAGAATGTAAGCGACTGGTCTTTCGGGTGCGAGCCAAAATTCAATCTGCTGTCTTGCAGCTCAACAGAGTCTCACTTTTTGCAGATAAGCAATGCCGAGTTCTATGGCTATGATCAGGGATACTTTCCAAATTATACCTATAAGCAATGCGAGGATGCATGCTTGGCATTGTGTACCTGCAGAGGATTCCAATATCAATGGAATCCGGATGCTCGCTTTTATAAATGTCACCGAAAGACACGTTTGCTCAACGGGTATCTTTCCCCTGGTTTCCATGGATCAATTTACTTGAGACTACCCAAATCTAGTTCCTTCACTTTTGAAGGATCTATTGTGAATAAGTGTGGTCATGTTAGCTCTATAATGCTTGAAAGATTGTATGGCTTAAGGCATGACCGACTTGTGGTGAAGGCACTTTTCTGGTTAGTACTGGCAATTGGGTCATTTGAAGTTGTGGGCATCTTTCTGGTTTGGTGTCTGTTAATGAGGACGCGAGGAAAGGCGGGCACAGATCAGCACGACTGTCATCTCACTGCTACTGGATTTAGAAACTATAGCTATTCTGAGTTGAAAGAGGCAACAAAAGGGTTCAGCGAAGAGATTGGTAGAGGTGCTGGAGGAATCGTATACAAGGGCATCTTGAAGGATCAACGAGTTGCAGCGATCAAGAGACTCAATGAAGCTAGCCAAGGAGAAAGTGAATTTCTAGCAGAAGTAAGCATAATCGGAAGACTTAATCACATGAACCTAATCGATATGTGGGGTTATTGTGCAGAAGGGAAGCACAGATTGTTAGTGTATGAGCACATGGAGAATGGTTCTCTGGCAGAAAATTTGGCGTCGAATGGCTCGTCCCTCGATTGGAGAAAGCGGTACAACATTGCTTTGGGTACGGCCAGAGGTTTGGCTTATCTGCATGAAGAATGCATTGAGTGGATTTTGCATTGCGATATCAAGCCTCAAAACATACTTCTGGATTCAAATTATCAACCCAAGATAGCAGATTTTGGGCTGTCTAAACTGCTAAGTAGAGATGATACCAACGGGGCAGGGTTCTCAAGGATTAGAGGAACTAGGGGTTACATGGCACCTGAGTGGGTTTTTAATTTGCCAGTCACGTCGAAGGTGGATGTTTATAGTTATGGGATTGCTGTGTTGGAGATGGTAACGGGAAAAGGCATGATGGGCTCCCACATGGGTGATGGAGTGGAGTCACATCATCACGCGAGGCTGGTGACATGGGTGAGGGAAAAGAAGAACAAGGGAGATGAAACGACAACGTGGGTGGAACAAATCATTGATCCTGCGATTGGGGGGAATTATGAGATTGGGAGGATGGAGATTATGGCTAGGCTGGCTCTGGACTGTGTTGAGGAAGAGAGAGATGCGAGGCCAACAATGGGTCAAGTAGTGGAGATGCTTCAATCAACGGTGAATTAAGGGGTACGGTGGTTATTTGATGTTCGTCATCCGTTGGCCTTTTGAAAGTCAGTTCGGTAAAGTGTTAAGCTTTGCCTGCTGCTTCATGTAGTGACTGTTGTATATGTGTCTTTGGCAAATGAAGCAATACATATGCGATTAATCAACGTCGGCCCACTTCTTATTTCACTGTAACTGAATACATTTTATTGAATTCAAGCCGAAGGGATGAGCATTCGTCGGGCTTGATTACTATGGTCTACACTGGAACATGTATTTCATTATAATTTATCATGTTTGGCCGAAAGAACCTTATATAACATTTCAAGAAAGCGAATCAAATATCATATATGTTCTCCAAAAAAATATCATCATCTATCTTCTTGTTGGGAAAAAAATCATAAAACAATTACCGGCTTATTTTTTTATAAATGTAGATTTCTTGAATGATTAAACTTTGCAGAAGTGAATCGTGTGTGTGTGTGTGTGTATATATATATATGATATTATTGGTGCTTTTTACCTTATTCATTGTTGATAATCTAAATTCTTGGCAAAAAAAAGAATACAATGAATAAAAGATCTTTTTCCTCTTTTAAAAAAAATTAAAATTGGATCACGCTGCAGTCCATTTATATTAAATTGAATAATGTGGTGAGGTATGAAGAATACGGAATCCACCATAAAAGTCAAGTCAGATGTAGGGAATGGCAACAGATGAGGATACGGCGTCTCATGCCAACCAATAAGAGGATGCCTTCCCTCTTGATGTGGTTACTGGCAGCAATAATCACAATGGAGATCGGGGCAGTGATGCCTCTGGTCGTGAAGGTGGAGAAAACCATATTTATACTGGCGGGACAGAGCAACATGGCCGGAAGGGGAGGCGTGGACAACCTGAGCCTGCAGTGGGACGGGGTGGTGCCGCCAGAGTGCAGGCAGAATCCGTCTATCCTGAGGCTGAGCGCGGGACTGGAGTGGGTGGAGGCGGAGGAGCCGCTACACAGGGACATAGACGTGACGAAGACGAATGGGATTGGGCCGGGAATGGCATTCGCGAATCGGATCTTGAAGAAGGAGGCTGGAGTGGGCGTGCTGGGACTGGTGCCGTGCGCCATAGGAGGCACCAACATGAGCGAGTGGGAACGAGGAAGAGAGCTGTACACGCACATGATGAGGAGAGTGAAGGCGTCGGTGAGAGACGGCGGAAGCATCGATGCGTTGCTGTGGTATCAAGGAGAATCCGATACCGTGAGTCTCGCAGATGCTCAGTCCTACGACGCCAGGCTCCGCAAGTTTTTCTGCGACGTTCGTGCCGACCTCCAGTCTCCGTTGCTTCCGATCATCCAGGTCTTCCTTTTCTTTCACTTCATTTGACTGATTTATTTATTCATGCCTTGGATGAGAGAAATAATTATGGAACTTATTATAGGTCCACCACCCTGCCTATTATATATATCATACTGCAATTTGATATTATCTTAAACCTGGAAGAGAGATCCACGGCAACCCCATTCCCACTAGCACACTAAACAAGGAAACAGGAAGGAGTGGGAGGGATTAGGATGGACCTTCCTTTGCTTTCTGCACACTCTTCAATATATTAATATCCTTTCATTTCACACCATCTCTAAATACAACACCTCATCGTGATAATGAAACTGCATGCACGCACGCACAGGGTTCGATACCGGGGAAGGTCACTTTGTTGTGGCTCCAGTTGCGACGCTTGGGGAGGCATCCTAGCTCCTGGGTGCTTAGGTAAACGCCTGAGGGTAATTGACGGCTCGCCCTGCCCAACATTGGTATGACCTAAGAGGAAGGGAGATTTCGTCCTGCCCTTGGCTTGTGGGTGAGCCCAACCCTGCATAAAATTTTTGTATATAAAAAAAACAATAGTGATGGTTTTGTTTTTTTTTTGTACAAAAATTTTGGGCAGAGGGTTGGGCTCACCCACAAGCCAAAGGCAAGGCGAAATCTCCCTTTCTCTTAGGTCATACCAATGTTGGGAAGGGCGAGCCGTCAATTAACCTCAGGCGTTTACCTAAGCACCCAAGAGCTTTGATAGGTGGCTCTGGCATGGGCCCATACATGGAGCAGGTAAGAGAAGCCCAGTTAGGGATGGGCCTTCTGAATCTGAGGACTGTTGATGCAAAGGGCTTACCCCTTGAGTCCGATGGGCTTCATCTGACGACACCATCCCAAGTCCGTCTTGGTCGAATGCTGGCCGATGCATTCTCCACTTTCGCTCCGTTTGAGGAGATTGGTATGGACTATGAGAAATCTCACATTCCATAAACCTTTGATTTATAGACGTGTGCTATTTATCAAAATGTTAAATAATATGATGTACACATTCTTTTTTAAAGATTATAAAATAAGAGCATTCCATTGTTATTGCTTTTATTCATGAAAGGATGTACATTGCGCTATTTTGGTCAAGAAACAATATACATATTAATTGTCTTTAATTCACACAAAAAATGTAAACAAACTTTATGAACGTGGCCCAATAAAAAAGTGGCAAAAAATTAGATATAAATAAATAGTGTGCCGACACACTGGCGATGCACGTTAGGCTCATGTTGGATATAATAAAATCATATTTTACGTTATTAACACATTATGATTCTTGTAGAAATTCTGCAATGACCTGAAAACTCAAGCAACATTTGAAACAATGCTCCACTACATCATATACATATTTCTCAAAATATACAGAAGTACATGAATACCGTCTATAGGCTACGTAGAGTATATAACCTTTAAAAATTACATAAACATACATTTTTATAAATATATCAATCAACAACTACTAAAATAGGTTAGCAATCTGAATAGCAATAAGGAGGCTCTTCACTGCTCAATCAGGTTAAAGGCTAGAGTCACCTGAACTATTTGAAGTCAAAAGTAAATTTCTAGTGAATAATGTCCAAATTATACATTTATTGAAATATAACAAAACAGTCTAAGGAATTTAACCTCGACAAATAACAAAACAGTCTAAGGAATTTAACCTCGACAAATAACAAAACAATAAAACAGTCAAAAGTACTATGCGGTCCCTTGTGCCGTCGGTGGGATTGGAATCCCCAAGTTTGGGTCGAGGACCTGACTTATTGTGCAATCAGTTAGTGGAACAAATAAGAGAGTGGCAATATCAGAGTACTTGTTTTATACTAAGACTTAATTTAAGAGTTAGTGCTGTTAGTTGTAAATGTAAGGCCCTTAATTTAAGAATTAGTACTGTTAGTTGTAAATTTAAGGCCCTTGCTCGTTTGGGCAACTTCCTTGGTGAGGCCTTATGATCTTGAAATTCCTTCTCTGCTTTTTTACGGGGGGTTGATGGTGAAACTGAGTGGGACTTGTACATCACCTTATGATGAGGAAGGCATTCATATATTAGACGCAGAATTTAGGACGACATGGCCTTTTTCACATCGCAATATGTGTAGTTCAGGCCCCGGGGAGTTATGGGATCGGACTTGCCTCTAAGTAGTTCCCAACTGCAATGGAGAATGACTGCACATTAACCCTCTATCTGCAAACCTTTATTCTGCGTTTCTGCTCCAAATATGCAGAATCCCATGAAGAAGCTTGAGTCGCAAGTCAAACATTCTATTTCTCCACAACATTAACCCCATTCTTCTTACAATCTCAGTATCGTTTTATTACCAACAAATACTAATTAATGCATTAACTTTTAATAGAAAAGCCCATGGGTCCGTTTTGACGCAAGGAAGGCTCCAATGGTAGTAATTGAAAGGCATTGGCGCACTCATGTGCCAGTGGCCTTTTTATGGGATGAAGCCAAGCACACCAGAGAGAGCTTTTCTCTGAAAATGCTACTTTCTTTGTCGGCTGAATTTCTCTACAAGGTCAAGATGTGATACGAGATGACAATGGATAGCATGATTTTTTAATACATTTTAAATTTATACAGGATTTTTAGGCATGTATAGATAATAAGCTTGTGATAAAATATTTAAAAGTTAGTTTCTTATTGAAATGATTGTTATTCATTATATTATATATAATATAAAAGTTTCTAACAAATCTTACTATTTTAATTACTTTAAAGAGTCTACGCCAAAGAGCATGATCCTGTAATAATGATAATAAGACTTGTAACGTTTGACTTTGCTGTGCCGCTGGTAAATTGATGATGCCCACGCTGCTGCTTAGCAGTGAGTCCCTCGAAGAGAGATATGACTCAGCAACAAAAAAGGGTTAAAACCACAGCCATTTAAGAGGGCTTGGAATTTTTAACAAAGGAGATCATGTCAGTTATGGCGTTCAAGCCCCGTGTGTCATGGTTGTTAGCAGTAATGGGAATGGCAATACTAAGCCATTCATCAGGGTGGGAATCAGCCGCTAAGAAGACGAAGGCCATATTTATACTGGGAGGACAGAGCAACGTGGCGGGCCGTGGTGGTGTTCAGGGAGGCAAATGGGACGGCAACGTGCCGCCGGAGTGCCAGCCCAACGCATCCGTTCTGAGACTGAACGCTCAACTGCAGTGGGAGGAAGCACGCGAGCCTCTCCACGCTGACATTGACGTGGGCAACACTTGCGGCGTTGGGCCTGCCATGGCTTTTGCCAACCACGTCATCCGATCCGGTGGGTCTGGTCCCCTGCGCCGCTGGTGGGACTCGGATTGCCCAGTGGAGCCGAGGATCCCATTTGTACACTCAGCTGATACAACGCGCCAACCGGTCAATGAGTGAAGGTGGCACCATTAGAGCACTTCTCTGGTATCAAGGTGAGAGCGACACCGTCACAAAAGACGACGCTGAGTCTTATAAGGCTCGCCTGCACAGCTTCTTCACCGATCTGCGTTCTGATCTTGGACTTCCTTCCCTCCTCATCATCCAGGTTAGCCAGCTCCTCTTCTTCGTTTAATTACTTTTTTTAATATATGCACATCTGCATTACCGTATTAGGCTTTAGGGGATGCAATAATGAACTTTTTTTTCTTGGGACGGTGGTGCTTAAAGCTCCAAAAGAGTTTGAAATGTCCCGCCGCTGCTGTACCATAATTATTATATTGTCGGTTGGTAGTATGCGCCATGCACGCGACTTGTAAGCCCTGTTGTTGGTGGAGCCTCGATTTCGTAGGAAAGTCTGTCTCTTCCTCTAACGTTCCTTTTTTCTTTTGCTCCTTTCCATAGTCTGTCTCATTTCAAACTCTCCCAAGAAATGCCCTCCAACTGGACAACTAGCGCCATTAAATATCCATATTTGTAATAATGGTTTAATTTTGGCCCAAAAACATTACTACGTCAGGAAATTGTTTTTGCTTATATAAATAACAAATAATCTAGTATGTCTTATACAACATGACGAACTAGTTGTTCGAATCCCTGTTGGGAGAGAAACACACATTCAGTATCGTTTAACGTCTCGAATAAAATTTTCTCTAAATCGGTGCAGGTGGCGGTAGCATCAGGGGAAGGCAAATACGTGGAAAGGGAAAGAGAAGCTCAGCTGGGGACGAAGGTGGCTAATGTGAAGTGCGTGGATGCAAAGGGATTACGCCTCAAGTCTGACAAGCTTCACCTCACCACCATATCTCAGGTTCACTTGGGCATCAAGATGGCTCGTGCCTATCTAGCCCCCCTCCCTCATCACCACTAGCCCCTCCTCTTCCTATCTCTATATATATCTCCTCACAATCAATACACATACATATATATTCTGCCTCTGCTGTTCTTTTACTTCTGCCTTATAATTTATGAATGGAATCCATAACATACGTACACGTAATTCTGGGTCTTCATAATCTTCATGTATGTAACTTCATCTTCCTCCGCGCCACTGGAATACAATTCCTGAGTTATAACCCAACCTTACAAAATGCGTTCAATCAATCAGCTTAACCCTGATCGAGAATACGGGTAGGAAATAATTACACGCCTCCGTATTGACTTATCTGTACGGATAATCACAAAAGAATGAGCTCAGGATTGACCAGGTTGGGCGAGCTAGGCTTGACCGCAAAAGATCAGCGTAAACGTGTTCGATTAAATTTCCTAAATTTAATAATTTTGTGGATCAGAGTTAATTAATTAACGAGAGGATATTGATTTTTAAGCAACTAGTTCTTATTTAATACGGACACATAACATATCTGGCTCTGTTTCTTTGTTTTTTTTCCCCTGAAATAGATCAAGGCAAGATATATATACACATTCCTCATTAATTAACCAGGGATGCTATTTATTATGAGTCTACAATCAAGATCTTACAGAAAAACGTTACGTTTCAAGATAAGCGTTCGACTATTTTATAAGAAGCAGCAGCAAACGTGTCGACATAATAAAATTTCTGGATGAGATTGATAGCTGGAGGAAGAAGCACCAACCAGCCTCCCCCAGGTACAAACAGATTGACTTTACTGAAATGGGTGTTTAATGTCTGTGTATGTTATTATTTAAGATATATGTTTTTGTGTATAGGTCAAATTGGCAAACTTCATGTTCAAATCTCAGTCAAATTGTCCGCGACCAGTGAGGATGAATACGAAGGCACTGATATTATATTTTTAAACAGCCTCAGACAATCTATTAGTTTATTCGGAATGATCGTGTCATTTCGACGCGTGTTAATTTTCGTGTATATCTTGTACAAATTTCTGTTCTGGTTTTGTTACAGTTCTTCCACGTTCTAATTAATCTGTTTCTGAAGTGTATTATTTTATTTTTTTGATGTGGACAGGATATATAGAATTTGAAATGATTATATAGAAGAATGATATCTAAGAAGTGGAGATAGATTAATGGTTAGTGGCATTCTAAACAGCCGATTTTATTTAGTTAGCGGGTCTAATAAAACCTTCTGTTGTTGTTGGTGATGATGATTACACATTTACACTAAAGGTCCATGTATAATTGCCATGCAATAGCTAAATGAGCAAGGTGAAGATGAACCATAGTAGTTAATTAGCTTATCATTTTCAAGGAAGGACTCATTTCTGTGAACAGTAATTCTCCGAAAGATCATCGCTTCCATACAAGTGGGAGAATTTTGGAGGGAGATCGAGAGAATTACCTAAGAACTTGCTCGGAAAATTCCAAAATCATTTAGAGCCGCATGCTGCCTTCTTAATATATATATATATATATATTCATTTAGGCCGTCTTGTTTTACAATTTAGGACGATGACTGCATATCCCACCAACCACTATTCTGTTGGCGTTTTCGTCGGATGCATTTCTAAGAATTAATAACCCCATTCTTCCAATGAAGCCATTATTACCAAACGGGAGTAACCACCTGCCTGTCTAGTAAATGGCAAGGGCTGTTGCTTCCATGGTGGAAGCTGATTGATGCATAAGAACTTCTCAATGATATAGAGCGCCACCCCGAATCAAAGTTGAAAATTTAAAGAAACAAAAAAGTAGTCTATTCTAAAGAAGAGAGGGGCAGCTATTATTTGTGTTCGAGTGGCACTGAACAAAGCTAATGAATGCAAAGCAAACTGAAGAAACAAGGCGAAAGTAAGTAACAATAAAATCAACACTAATATACAGCACAACATATGTCTTATTCCCAGATTCCTACTTCCATGAAGCCGTCCTGAGTGGCGCAGCCTCTGAACATGCCGTTACAATTGAAGCCGTAGGCCACTTCGCCGGTCTTCGACACAGCGATCAGACCCGCCATTCCTTCGTCCAGCCTTTCCTTTATCACGAAGTCAACGGCTTCCTGAAGTTTCATTCCTCTGTACTCCATCACCGCCGCCACATCACGCGCCAGTGTTCCTCTTATGATCGCCTCCCCCTCCCCCGTGCATGACACCCCACACACCTCACACGCGTACGTCCCGGCACCGATCAACGGCGAGTCTCCAATCCTTCCCGTCATTTTGTTCATCAAACCTCCCGTTGACGTTCCCGCCGCACACCGTCCCTCGCTGTCCACCACCACGCACCCCACCGTCTCCGGCGCGTACACGCTGATGGGCAGTCCGTTCATTTGCAGTGGGCTCTCGATCCCCGCACCACACGTTTCGCTCCCAACAGGGATCCTGTAATCATACTGCGCCCAACAACGCAACATATGTATCAATACTTCTATGAGCCACGTCTGAACTTTCTCATTATTCTGCAATTTAATTTACAGGCAGAAAGCTAGGTACCACTTACCAGAATAGCATTCGCTTCCTTTGCCAGCTTCAACTTACCCACATTTTCAGGAGTGATGAAGTACTCGTTGTCCACTGTTTCCACACCCTGCACATTTTGCACGATGCCATATTAATTAGTGCAGCTTATTTTCATATTAATAAAAAATTCAGACATTTATTAATTTGTTACTCATTCATTGATTCATTCATCATATATTTGTAATTTGAATTAAATTCAATTGGATTTCAATCCGAATCCGAATCCTCATTCCTAATGGAATCGAAATGATGTCTTGCGGAGCAACGACGAGGCAACAACCAAGAGTTTCACGCGTGCATATATATATATATATATATATAGCCATATATAGAAAACGAAAAGCGGATGACATGGCAAAGTGGGAGACTTCATCTAGCGGTGAAAACTCATCGTGAGAACTGAGACGGACAAACGAATTGACGAACACGAACCTGCTGTTTGGCGAATTGTTCGGCTCCATGGAAAGCGATGTAGGAATGAGGGGATTTGTCCATGACGAGGCGGGCCAGCGATATGGGGTTCTTGACGGTGGTGACACCCGACACGGCACCGCATCGTCTTTTTGTGCCGTCCATAATGCTCGCCTCCATTTCTACTGTCCCTTTTTCTGTGAGCGCAGACCCACGTCCCGAGTTGAACAGCGGATCTGTTTCCAGTTCTCTTACCTATCACATTATTAATCCCATGTCACCCACCATATACATCATCATTATATATATGCGTATGTATGTAGAATCAACCAACAAGGCCTGTCAGCGGATCTGTTTGTAGAATGTAATGTCTTATTCAAGATAATCAGTAATCTGTCAAATAGCATGCATGGAATTGCAGAGAAAGAAAGATGTATATACGTACGACAAGTTCGACGACATCGATGGCGGGAAGGTTGGAATTAAGAGCAGAGATGCCGAGTTGGAGACAGCGCGTGAGAAGTTGCTTGGCTTGTTCTTGACGATGGGGTGGGAGATTAGGGTCGACGCCAGCGCCACCGTGCACGGCTATAGCCCAAGCGCCCATGTCTCCCTGTGCCGTTGTAGGTGCGTGTTTGGGTACGGTTATGACTTATGATGCGACATTCTCCCGGGGGGGAGGATTATTTATAGGCAATTTCGGATTTGAAAGGTCCCGGGATTTCAATTTAATTATTTTTTTTCGCCCACCTAGTCGATTCGGACTTGGCTAACCGCTGCCAGGCTCCCCTCAAATATTAATTAATCAAATACTGCCTCTCTGATCTTTTTTGCATGCACCGGGATATTTAAGCACACCTCCGCATAAAATAATATTATTTTTCTTTAGATTGATTTAGTTGAAATATAAATTGATATATAATCTAAAAACATACTTAAATAAATACTTTAAAATATTATATTTAACTTCTTTAATTTTCTCATCTTTAAGAGGAGGGTAGTAGTTAGATTAGAGCAGACTAATACCAAACAAAGACAACCTATTTAAATAAATAGATTATTCGGTTAATTACAACTTAATTACAAGGTTGACTATATCCTTTTTTTTAAGCTGGCAAGTTCAGGCCAAGATTCAGTCAGGGCAGGCCACAAACTCCGATAGGCTGATTGGCTCATTTTGAATATTTTTAATAAAATTTACTTAAATTGAATTATATATAAATACTGTGTATATTTTAGTATACTAAATTTTTTATATTTATACAAGGGAGGGAGTGGTAATAGTTTATAGATATAATATGAAATGAATTTGTATAATAAGTTAAAAAAATATAATTTATGCTGTATATATATAAAGTGTTCAAGAGGAAGTGGAGCATATATTTATTTATGCTATATATATAGACACACAATTGCACCTCTATATGAAGTAATCATTCCGTCCCAAATGGCAAATCATTTTTGTGGTGTAATTTACACTACAATAAGGCTCTTGCATTTAGGATTGAAATAGTAGTATATTAAGAAATTAAATAAATGGATTCCATTCCACAATAACCATCACGGAAAAATATCATCAAAGGCTATGTTAGTGTAAAGGATGAACCGGAATATGTTGATGTCATGTACTTATCGTATTTTCAC